>PVIR01000914.1:0-145034 GCA_004026965.1 Petromus typicus | reverse complement strand
TAAGTGAAATAAATAGGGCACAGATAGGTACATATCGCATCTTTTCTTTGGTATGAGAAAATGAAGATGTAAATGAGTCCTAGCATTGTATGTTATATATTGTGAAATAGAAAATGCTCAATGTAAAATAAGGTGAAAGGGGACAATGTTGAGATTGTAACAAAAAAGTAAGGAAACAAATTTTATGTATATGGGGGGGGTGGTTGGGTGGGTAGGGCTATGGGAAAAAAATGAGAATTAAGTTGTGTCTTATACTGGTACAAATCTCCATTATGGAGTGCAATCGTGATGTGTATATTTATGTACCAATAAAGATTTAAAAAAAAGAATAATATGTTCTCAAGTTAACAATGGCTGTCACAGAGCCGAGCACACTGAAGCTTTCACCTTTATACAACAATCTTTCCTAGAATCTGCTCTGACATGAAAGAGAAGTCCAGACGTTTTGATAATGGGCTGTTTGTCAGCATCTCCACCACACCTATGATCTGACTATTTCATAAATCATCTACTCAAGGAGAAAGTGTTTTCTTTTTTTCTTCTATAACACAGTAGGCTATATCTGTTTTATCTTCTATGCCTTCTTTCAAAATGTTTCTGAAGTTTGCAATGCCTGCGATCATTTACCTGAATTAGAATCTTTGCCAACTGATGCCCTCTGTGAGCATTTTCTCAAGTTATCTGACTTCCTATACTCCTGAACAGTCCACTTTGCTACTATGGCACCAATAGCTATATTACTCTATATTCTATTCTGTCCAGAATCCCTCTCTTCAGTGAAATATAATTCTGATTAGATTAAGGAATTGATTTTTTCATGTACTCAATACAAAATGAAGTTTTGCTTTGGAAAATGGAAATCATTTTTTTAACCAAACTACATGTTCAGTAAACTATATCCATATAACAATTCCATAAATTGCTTAAACATTTTAAATGCAGTGTAATTTCAAGAAAATTATGTAATTTTAGGATAATTCAAGTAGCCTTAATTCTATACACTTATGGTGAATTAAAACGTTCTCTAACCATACTTTTAGTAATTATTTAAATGGGGTACTCTTCAGATGAAATGACCTACTGCCACTGGGCCTACTCAAAATATGTTCATTGTAGTTTTTAGACGGACTTCTATATCATATATCTTATGTCACCACAGAACAGTGCCATGGTATTATTAAAAAGATACAGAAATCTTAAAAACTAAATATTTAGAAACTGATGTAACTCGTTATAAAACCGTAATTATGTAAGAGTGTTCTTTCACAACAAGAAGTCTTTCCATCTGTCATCCACTGTTCTAACGTCTATAGTACTCATTAGCCATTTCTATTATTGCCATTCTACAAGCAGCTGCTATCCTGAAACTGATTGATGTTTAGAAATAAAGCACATTTATTACATGTTGCCAACTTCAGAGGAGAAATCTTATAACCTACAGTGCTTTTTGAGAAGTGATGATACCTTATATTTCTAGAACTAATCACGGCTAAAGAAAGTAAAAAGCTGAAAACATACTTTTTTTCTATGAAGACCTTTCATTGTATTATATGCAATTCAACCATAAAATGATTATAGTGTTTTCTCTGACAAGAATGACAGTGGCAAAAGGTAACCACAGAATGTGTGTCGTGTGTGTGTGTGTGTGTGTGTGTGTGTGTGTGTGTGTGTGCGCCTCCATACCTGTCTAGCTGTGTCACTATCTCAGGTATTGTCTGTAGCATCTCTTAGATTCGTCCTGTCTATCCCCACTTGCCCAAATCTGGAGGAAAAAAAATAAAACCGTTGCTAAAATTTAATATAAGTACAAGTATCAATGTTAATATGATTGTTTTATTACTTCAGTACTTTTCCCAGCCTCTTGTGCAAGGTGTTCAATGCGTATTCTGTGGAGTTCTCTCCATGATGCCACCTGACCTGATACACTGAGCTTTCCTCCACGTAAGCCTCCAATCTCACCCACTGACCACGCATCACTGCTCCAACTTGACTGAATGCATTAGTTCTCTGTTTACTGATCTGTCCATTACTCCAAGCTCTGCCTAACTCATTGAGATAATACACATAAATATACTCACCAGGATTGAGGAGGATGGAGAAGACAATGGGGACTTGGAAGTCAGAATTCAGTGTAGCGAATACAAGGAATGAATAAATCTAGAAACCTAATTCACAAGGCAAGGACAAATAAAACTGTACTTTATATGTCATGTGTGCTAATAGAGTAGATTTTACCTGCTCTTACCAGAAAAACAAAACAATATGGATAACTATGTGAAATTACATCTTTTCCAAATGATTTCAGTATATCAACTTTTTGATATCTGTAGGGACTCCATAACACCATGTTATATACTTTAACTATTCATAATAAAATCTATTTTAAAAATAAAAGTAAAGAATAGTCCTCCAAGATATAGTTATCACATATTAAGGGCTGTTACAAATTTTAAACTTCATCATCATCATCATCCTCCTCATTTTCCTCAGAAATTTCCTATGCATCTTACTGTTTATCTACCGGTTTCCAAAATACTTATGTATCGAAAATATGATAGCTAATATTTGTGCAAAGCTTACTGTTTCATTTCATTTGATTCTTAAAAGGACTTCAGCAAACAAATACTGTTGGCTTCATTTTTAAAGTGATTAGAATCTAATAATTGCTCCTAAAAGTGGAACATTCAGTTTATATCAAGGTGAATATGTTTTTAAAGTTCATTGTGCCTTTTCTGTTTGGCATTATGAAGCAGTTTTTGTCCCCAATAATTTAACACGATTATAACTTCTTTCAGTGTAGGCTACTATTTTTAAATAAGACATTTACAGAATCATAATCAACCTGTACTGTCGATGCCACACAGAGGGATTCAAAATACAAATAACAGGTTAAACTCCACGTTCTTAAGTAGCTCAGCTGTTTTCCACGTAGATGATACTGCCCCAAATCCAAATTCATTATTCTCTAGAAAGCTTAGATTTATCGTAGTTAATGACATTAACCTCTGAGTCCTGCTCGCGCCTTCCAGCCTCTCACACGGCATATCTAAATAGTCTCAAGCTTCTGTATAGCCAGTCTGTAAATGAGAATGAAACTTTTCGGTTATTTTCTATCCCTATAGACTTGACTCAGCCCAAGCCCATGGCTTCATTGGAAGCAGATTTAATTCTTAAATAACTTTCTGCTAATCATTTTGCTTTCCTTTTAATCTCCTTCTGAGCTGTGTACAATCCCACCACCTTTTCCCGAGTCTGAAATATCATCTTTCTAATGACGCTCCCACTCAGAGCTCTCCCAGGCACTTCTGCTTCTGTAAGAAGGAATCGAACACACTGAATGTGACATAAACGGCCTTTTATAAGCAAGCCCCACAGTAGATCTTCCTGTCTCTAGAAACAAAAGCTAACACCGGAAACTGGCTGCCAGTAGTTGAGTCTAGCCTTGATCTTGGAAGGAAGACAGGAAGGAGCAATGGACCCAGAAGAGCAGAGGCCGGTCCGAGTGTGTGTTAACTTTAGGTCACCCAGCTGGACATCTGAGAGGGGACAATGCCTTGCAGAACTGTCCATCCTCGGGAGGAGGCCTGGGGCGTTTGCTCTGGTCTCAGCAGCTCCCTGGCCCTGAGGGGCACCGTGCAGTCCCACGAGGCTCCTGCGGTGTGGGTGAGGGTCCCGAGAAACACCGTACAAAGCAGAGTCTGAAATGGGGCCCTGCTTTCCTGGAATTGGAAGAGTCACGTGGAACTGACCTCAGTAGCTGCCGGCAAAACTACAGGTGGCAGAAGGGCCTGTGTCTCGTTCCGAGGGACAGTTGCCCGGGTCCCCATGGAGCCGTGAGTCCTTCCTAATCCATCTTGTTCAAACCTTCTATTCTAATTACTTCTAGATTTTCATCCTTTCTCCTCTCTCCATGATTTCCATCCCCCCTTCTCTGCCTTCTAAATTGCCACGTATCCTTTCAGACTTAGCTCGTGTTTCTTCTACGTATAAAAAATAACTCAGCCCGGCAAATCACAATCCATCTTCCTCTCAGCTGTCATGGTCAGATTTTACTGGCGCCATTAATGTGTACTGTAATAAGTCATTTAAATCTGATTTTGACTAGATTATAAATTTCTTAAAGAGAGGGATGATGTCTCTTATGTCACTATCTCCAACACAATAAATGCTTAATAGTTAATATTCAATAAATGTCTGCCGCATCATTGAATGGAATTAAAAAATGAAGCTCTTTGAATATTTTAAATATGCAATTTAAATTTATTTAAAAATTAAGTATAAATTCAGGCTTTTTTCAGTTGATAATATGTTCTTAAATTGAAGAAAAGGTAGTAAAAATATCACTGCCTTAGTGTTACAGCTTATGTATAGATGTTCCTCCAAAGACTCTTAGTATAAAAACTTGCTCTCAATAATTACCTTGTCTCACTCATAAATTATGTCTTATTTATTGATATGAATGAATAGTCCTCAAAATTATGTTGCCAGAAGCACTTTCTATTCTAACAACATCAAATATAGAGGCTTTTTAAATTTGAGTATATGAGATATTAATATTTTATCAATGATGTATGTAATATTAATATTTTATAATAATATCATATTTTAACAACACCTGACCTATTATTTGCCATTTCTTTGTTTGGTACATTTTATCACTTTGCTTCATTTTCAAATTTGCTTTATAAAAATTAAATACTTCATCAAAGTGCTATTTCACAATCTGTCTGACTTCTCTCTGTACCAGTTATTGGCCTTAAAATTTCAAAAACAACTACCTGATAATCGTAATGGCAGTGTGAAAGGAGAAGACAGGACAGGCACAGGGATGTTGTAGACACTGTAAATATTATTTTGTGACTAGATGATGTAACAGCATATGGAGGACATAGTTTTCTATCAAAGGTTTCGCATATTCACAGATTGGGAAAATTTTAAAGATTGAGGACTATTAACAGTCCATAGTGACTTTGTTCTTAGTGCTCAGACATCTGGGAAAGCTGAACAATAAAGAAGGAAAAGATATTATTTAAATAAAAATGAGAACTGTCACAGGGAGGATAAGGTTGAGAAAGGGTGGGGGAAAAGAAATAGGAAGATGCCACTGGTAGCTAACTTAAAATTTGTTCACAACTGAAATCTGTGACTGTAAGACATGCTTACACACGAAGTCATTTAACCAGCATTTTTACCACTGGGTCACTAGCAATATCCTGGAGAAAAATAATGACTATCATTCATCACCACTTCAATCACAGTAAAAATTGTGTCAGATAATAGTTATAAAATAGGCAAAACTAAAAGAACTTGTAATCAGCAGTCAAGAGTCAATACTAACATCCATTAATCATCCATTAATACTAATTTCTTATAGAAATATCATTAATTCTTTTTGCCCGAAGGTAGTTTACAAGACAGAGAAATACGTATGTTTGTTTTGACCCTGCCTGAAAATGCAGTGATAAACTGAGGTCTCTAGCCCCATAACTTTTTTAATTCAAATCTTTATTGGTACTATATATATATATATATATATATATATATATATATACACATCATTATCACATTCAAAACTGAGAGTTTATACTAGTGTATGACACAATGTGATTCTCATTTTTCTCATTCCCCCATTCACCTTACAACCTCCCACCCCCTATATACATAAAAAAGAGGAAACAAAGTCTACGCTATAATTTTAAGAACATAATCTGGAGCAGAGCTACTCTATTGCCAAAAGGTGGCCCAGGAATAGAACCGTTGACTGCAGGGTGGACTTCTAGTCTGCCTATCATGCTGATTCCACCTGGACCAGGTTACTCAGCTACTGTGAACTTGAATGTCCTGGAAAAGAGGAAAGAAAATCACAAAGAACTAGAATAGCAAAAGCAGTTCTAAGCAATGGAGACATGGTGGGGGGGGGTATTATAATCCTGAACCTGAAACTATATTATAAAGCCACTGTGATTAAAATAAAAAACAAAAACAAAAATAAAAACAAAAAAAGTGCATGATACTGGCAAAGTAACGGACCTAAGGATCACTAGAGTAGATTAGAAGATCGAGAAACTACTCCAGATACACTGAGTCACCTCATCATTGAAAAAGGAGCCAAATATCCTCAATGGAGGAAAGAGAGCCTCTTTAACAAATGGAGCTGGAAAAACTGTGCTTTAACTTGCCACAAACTAAAGCTAGACCTAGCTCTTTCACTGTGTACCAAGCTAAAATCAATGTGGAAAGAGACCAAAATATTAAAACAGACACTAAAACTGCTGCAAAATAGGTTAGGTAAAACTCTTGAAGACACTGGCTCAAAGAAAGACTTCATGAACAAAACCTGTATAGCACAAGAATTGGCAAAAGAAATCAACAAATGGGATCTCATGCTATTAAAAACTTCTGCACAGCAAAGAAAAACACCAGCAGAGTGAAAAGGCAGCCAACAGTATGGGAAGGAATCCTTACCAGCTGTTCCTCAGATTAAGGACTGCTATCTAGAATATATAAAGAGCTTAAAAATCAACCCTTCCAAATTTAAAGACCCAATTCAAAAATGGGCATCTGAAATGAACAGATACTTTTCAGAGGAAGAAGTAAGAGCAGCTAAGAAATATATGAAGAAATGTTCAACATCATTGGTCATTTGAGAGATGCAGATGAAAACAACACTGAGATTTCATCTCACCCCACAAAGAATGGCTGCTATTTCAGAATTAGCCAGCAACAAATATTGGTGAGACTGCGGAGAAAAAAAACAAACTCTTCTCCACTGTTGGTAGGAATGTAGACTCTTACAACCTCTGTGGAAATCAGTATGGAAATTCCTCAAAAAGCTAGGATTGGAGGTCCCATTTTACCCATCCATAGTTCTGCTAAGTATATGCCCAAAGGAATTCAAAGTTTCATATCACAGTGACATATGCACACTCATGTTTATAGCAGCTCTATTTGTGATTGCCAAATCTGGGAAACAACCCAAATATCCATCAACTGGAGACTGGATAAAGGAGATGTGGTTCTTTTATAGAATGGAGTATTATTCTGCCATTAAAAATGATAAGTTTGAGTCATTCATACTGAAATGGATATGCCTTGAGGACATCCTCATAAGTGAAATAAATAGTTCACAGATGTGTAAATATATCTTTTCACTGGTAGGAGAAAATGAAGATGTAAATGAGTTGTAGTATGTATAGTTGATACTGTGAAATAGAAAATATTTAAAAGGAAAGAAAGTGTAAGGTAAATAATGAGGGGAAAAAGAATGTGATAGTAATTTAAAAACAAACAAATCTTATGTATATAGGGGGTGGAAGAGTTGCAGGGCTAGAGGGGAAGGGAAAAAATGAGAATCAAGTCATGTCATATTCTGCTACAAGCTCTCAGTGTTGAATGTGATGATGATCTATATTCATATTGTACCAATACAAATCTGAATTTTAAAAAAAGAAAGAGAAAAACAGAGAGAACGAGCAGGATGGTAGCGGTGAGGGGAAGGGAGAGAAGAAAAGAGAGAGCAAGAGAGGGAAGAAAAAGGAGGAAAAAATAAGTCACAGATGTGTAAATATCATATCTTTTCTCTGGTATGAGAAAATAAAGATGTAAATGAGTTCTAGGATGTATGTTATATATTGTGAAATAGAAAACACTCGAAGCGTAATAGAGTAAAGGGGAAAAATAATGATATTATAACCAAAAAAAAAAGGAAACAAAGTTTATGCGTATAGGGGGTAGGGCTATGGGAAAATATGAGAATTAAGTTGTGTCATATACTGGTACAAATTCTCATTGTTGAATGCAATCATGTTGTGTATATGTAATGTACCAGTAAAGATTTCAATTGAAAAAAAAAATAGTGCATACCTCCTCATATTGTCATGAGGATTATTTTGTATGGGCCATACCCGAGGATGTAGGTCAGCACACAGGAAACTTCCTTGAAGATGTGCACAAATTATACTCATGAATCTCTTTCTTCTTAGAAACTTGTTCCCTGAAGTGATTGGGTTCCATCGGGCTACTTTGTAAAGGAGAGCAGTGAAATAAAACATGTTTTCATGCAGAACTAACTAAAATAGCACTTTCATTCGGGTGAGCTACTCTGGCCTATCTGGAAGCCAAGGTTGGTTAAGATGAATATGACTCACAGTAGCCAGGGTAGGTGGTGTTGACGAGGAGTTTACCTGATCTGAGATTTTATGAGGTGTTAAGGACCAAACTTCCTGTCCTACAATCTGACTGGAGTCTGCTAACCACACAGTAGCGTGAAAACTCCCATTTTTTTCCCAGTGTATCTTGGCCTCTGGTTTATTTTACCAAATGGAATCTTTTCCTCTTGTCTGGGTGGGTCTTCTGAAGTAGAAAGTGTTGAAATAAATGACTTATGACATGTACAGTGTTGAAATAAACGTTTATTTTAACACTTCATAAGTCATGAGCCATTTATTTTAACACTTTTCACTTGAAGTGTTTAAATAATAGGTTTTATAGAGGGATGTGTCATCCACTCTGTTTAATGTAGAAGTGAATATGTAAATATATCCATCCATCTAATCTGGATTTTACACCCTTTGGCTGCCAAACAGCCTTGTTGCCATAGTTTCTGAAGTAACCTGAAATTAAATGTTCTTCTGTTTCTTTTTTCAGTGGATAAGTGATGTGGTGGTTTATAAAGCAATTGGACATCTCTCCCTTAAAGGACAATTGGTTAAATAGATCTTCTTTTAGGTGGTTAAAAAATTATCAGCAAAAACTAGAACTGACAACAACATGCTTTTATAAATCAAACAGCTTTTTATGATAAATTCTCCAAGTTTTTTCTTTGTTTTTTAGGATTTGTAGAAACTTATTTTAAGGCTCTTTGTCTTCCTGAAAGCATCATGTGTAGGAAGCAGCCTTGCTGTGGAAGTCATATATCTGTGGGATTTGAGATCTAGTTACTCTTACGAGGGCAAAACATTTAATCATTTTCAGCATAAAAAGTATCAACTCTTAGGGATTTTGTGTGATGTAAGTGAAATACCATCCGAAATAACATCCATAAAAGCCTGAACAGAATCCTCATTTACTGTTTGCTTTGACCCAGCCTGCGTATCAGGCTGTTCAGTAAAGGATACCTATTCTTGTTGCTATTATTTCTTAGTAGAAAGTAGCATCTAAAAAGAACATCTATAAAAATTACACTTTTAGAAAGTCATTGCCAGTATCCACATGTTGTCTTCTTTGGTTTTGCCCAATAATATAGAGCATCTACTATTTTTTATCAAAGAATGAAGAATCCAGGTGTTATAAAGGAGTATTTTTTAAATAAACTTTTTGCTTAGAATGCACTTAGATTTACAGAAATGATTTTAAAATAGTACAGAATATTTTCACATATGTCTCACCTGATTTCCCCTATTTTTAATTTAAGGATTTTTATATGTAAGAATTTACCAAAGAAATACATTATAGTGAAAAATGTGTCAATATCTTTCATGCATAACAAAACAAAATGAGATAAATACAATGAAAACATAGTGAGAGAAAAGGATGAAGGATACAGAAAGCCAAGAGAGAAACTTAGAAAATCTTCCCTTTTCACAAAGTCTTGTTATTTTCCTGTATGTAAAACAGCTACCTCACAAATCTAACTATGTTGAAAGAGTTAATTGATACATAAAAAGGCAAATGTTTACTTTTTTTAGGAATAATTAAAATCTGAGATGTAGAAATCCTCCAGAGAATATGCAAATACTAGTGTTCATTTTCTATTTGACCTTTTCCAATGTCTATAAAAGCTATTGATTTCAAATTTTCAATGATTTCCCTTCTGAACACCTTGTGGAATGATAATGTGGTTTGTATGAGTTTGTAGTCATGGATTGTGACATCATACTCTCCAGAAATATACCATTGTGAATCACTGTACTTCTTAACCTTTTGTCCTCCTATCGTCTTCAGAATACCAGCCCTTTGGGGCAATAAAAGACATATTTCTCCAGTTTACTTATTGCGAAATGTAAGAAATGTATCTTTTTACTCTCAAACTATTAAGTGCCTTGACATTTTCGAATTTCAGTTTTCAAAAGCTTCTACACTCAGGAGCTTATAAGTAAACAATCTTGTAAAATGAAAATGGGAGATCTTTTGCATATCCCTTACTGTCTGTGAGCGTGCTATTTCTCACACCTTCATTCTCATTGCCTACAGATAAATGAACACTACTGCTCCAATACATAGGTTGCAGGTGCACTTTAAAAGATTTGAAAGACTATGAGAATAATTTCTCTAGATTTGTACAAAATTACTGAGAGTCTCTGCGCTCTGTTGAATAAAACAATATATAGTTTTGGCAAAAGTTACTAAAACTGTCTCTCCCCTTGAGGCATGGAAGCTGTGATCTCACCTTTCTCTGTGGCAGAATTTAGCACATCTGTGATGCCCAATGTTCAAATGTGAATGCTTGAGAGCAGTTTGGAATCATTATACAGAACTGAAGCACTTGGATGTTGAAACACTTATGACAACAACAGAAACAAAAAGATCATCTATGAATGAAGAAAACGTATGCATCACTTTTTGCTTTGATCAGTACTTTAATTACCATGTGTGTATCCTTCTCCCAATGACTTGGACCTGATAGTGGGCTGTCTTCTTTCTGTGTGAGCAGAAGCGAGCTAACTGCCACTTGGCAGTGATTAGTCCTGGTTTGTACCCTTGGCTCATTTGCCCAAATATCCATGCCAGTTGACCAAAGGAATGACCTAAATTTGACAAGAGAATAAACTTTCATCAGGAAATATAAAAGATCGGGGAAGTAAAATAGACAAAAGGTATTTCATTGCAAACGCATCATAGACTTGACGTAACTATAAGCCAAATCTTCTTTAAAGATTCAACGGGGAAGATTATTTTATGATTACAAGGTCTTAATAGGAATGGCACCATGGGGTGCTTTCTCTCTTGTTTTCCAGAGGAAAAAAGACACTCAAATACTGATTTGGGCAGAAGGTCTCATTCTATGCTAACAACATTTGTGGCCATTTGGTGACAGTTTTGAAGTTTGGCTCTGCAGCCACATTTAACATGATGCTCTAGAGAGGACTGAGGGCTCTGATGGTGGCTGCATAGAGTGGTGATCTGCAGTCTGCTACAGGAGTGATGTTCTAGATGTGCGGTCCAAGCCATACATCTATCTTTACATTTCCGACACTTTTGTGTTCTTACTTATCACTATTTATCACTGATAGTGTCTGTTCATGTCCGTGCTTACATTGTGTAAATGTTTATATATGATACATGTGGTTATGCTGAAATATACATTTCCTGTTTGGAAATGGGTAGATGCTGTCATATTTCATCAGATGAAGTCTTCAAAAGACTCTGACCGCTGAAAGAAGTCTTAGACATGCTCCAAACGGAGGACATTCACTTTTATGACAGACTATCACTATTTCTTACTTAAGTATTTAAATAGTTTTAATTTTTAATGTAATGGTTTATATACCATGCAGTGGACAAGTACTGAATGTTCAATTGAATTAGCTTTCCAGGTCATACGCTTCTGGAGTAACTACCATTTGAAATAAGATACAGATGTTTTCTTCCCACTAGAAGTTTCCTGGGTAGTTTGGCCAGCAGAGTTCCCAGTTGCTAGCTGCAACTTTGATCGTCAGAGACCTATCTACCTGTTCTTAAGCATAATATGAATAAAATAATATTTCTACCTCTCCTTTGCCTCTGCCTCCCTCTGCCCTTCTCTTCTTCTTCATGTGTGTGCATGTATGTATGTGTATGTGTGTGCACATATATATGTTATCTGCTTTCATCTGCTTTATACTTATCTATGCTGTTGCCCATATCAATAAGCAAAATTATTTTTGTGGTTGGTAGTTTTCGTTGTACTATTTGACCTCAGTATTTATTTGTTCTCTTGTTGGTGGCCTCTAGAATGGTTTCCAGGACTGAAGAACTTTAAGACTGTTGTGAATGTTCTTGCTCACATAAATTGTTTTTTATTTTAAATTTTCTTGGATAGATTTCTAGGATGAATTTGCTGGATAATTAGATAAATTTTTTAAAATAATTTTAATTATTATTTTTAATTTTTATAAACACATTTATATTACTAAAGTTCATATTGTTCATGAGGGGTTGGTACATGTACATAACACATCTTAATTCCTTTTAATCTCCTCCCTATTCTCTCCCTCTCTCCATCTCTTGCACTCTTCCCCATTTGCAAACAGTCTATCTTTTATTTCCTATTATCTATTTTTTATTTTGCTCTTTATTATATTTTGTATTTCCCATAAACAGAAAGCATGCAACACTTAAGATTCTGTGTCTGATTTATTTCATTTAAAATTACGGTTTTGAGGTGCATTAAATGGATCCTTCCTTGTGCAGAGCAGTACTCCACTGTGTCATTCATCTGCTAATGAACACACAGGCTGCTTCCAAGATTCAGCTGTTGTTAATTAGGTTATTATGAGCATGCGTATGCATGGGTCACTGTAATGTTTTTAACTTTTTCAGGAAGATAACAAGAAGGGGACTAGCTGAATCAGATGGAATTTATATTGTTAGTTTTCTGAGGACTCACCATATTGACTTCCATAATAATATGAGTTTGCACTCCATCAAAAATATTGTAAAAACGGTTCCTTTCCCCTTATTAACACTTATTATTAGTATTGGATTTCTTGATAATAGTTATTCTTTCTGGAGCAAGGTGTGATCTCAGTATTGTTTTGTTGTGCGTTTGTGTAATGGCAAGAGATGCTGAACACTTTTGCATTTGTTTATTGGCCATCTGTACTTCTATGAAGTGTCTGTTCATTCCAGTTGGCCACTTTTGAATATATATTTTATTTTCAGTAATCTAATTCTTTATTTCTTTATATATTTGAGATAGTAGTCTTCTCTTTGAGGAACAGCTGGCAAAAGTTCTTTTTTCTCTTTCTGTTGGTTGTTTTTTCATGTCATTAATTATCTCTTGCTTTGGAGAAGTTCTTTTTGTTAATTTTTTTTATGATACTGGGGTCGAACTCAGGACCTTGTGCTTGTGAAGGAGGCACAGTCCCACTGAGCTAAACCCCCAGTCCTCAATCTTAAATTAATTATTGTCATTTGTACCTGTTGGATCCATTTGATGTGGTCTCTTATTGTTAGTAAGGTATCTCTGAATAACTGGCCTCTGACAAGCACATTTTTCTTTTAATTCTGGCGCTTTGGCCTCAGGTTGATCACATCTGTTGCCCATACTTCCTAAGTCTTAATCTCTTGGATTAGTTTTAGAAATTTATTATGGAAAATGTTTGGAACCTTTTCGTGAATTGTAATCTTTGTTAAATTTGTCCGTGTTTTGTATCATTTTTTTTAGCTCAACTAGCCTTTTTTAAAAACTGTCTTCTTTGAGCTTCCTGACTGTTTTATTTATTGCATCCATTATCTGTTTAATGATATCTTTTATGAGCCCACCAAGCATTTTATTGATCTCTGTTTTTAATCTCCTCTTATTATTTCTAATAACTCAGCTGTATGGCTTTTGCTCTGCTCCTTTTTGATTTTCCATGCATCCGTTTGGGGTGATTTGGGAGTCTTGGGGAAGCATTTTGTTGCCTTGTCTTCTCGTGTTTCTATGGTGTTTTGTCTTGTTGTATGTGAGACCTGCAAGCTCTGTAGTGGAGACTTTGTTGCTGATATGGATATTGCTTTGTTAGTGTCTGCTTTTCAGTAATGTGCTATCTACATTTTTAGTGTAAACATTAAGACAAACTGTCGATACATAGTAAATCAACAATAAATGTGACCTACATCTCCACTAACATTAAGAAAGAATACAACAGTCAGAGCATATAGTTAACTAACTGTCTAAAGATTAATAAGCCTTGATAGTTGTACAAATAAAGACAGAGTGTTGGGAACCGGAAAATTGATATATAATAGTGACTTTAATTTGTTTTGATTGGATGTAGCAGTTTTTTGTGTACTTACTGTCCACTTTCATGCTTGCTTTTGAAAATCTCTGTTCATGTTTTTTGTCCATGTTAATTGCATTACGCATTTTTTAATTATTGGTTTATAGGACTTCTTTGTAGATCTTATAATGAGTTATTTTTTCTAATATGTGTATGAATAGAACTTTTTCTAGGCTGACTTCTTTATTCATTTCATTTTTCTTTCATTTCCAGTTTGTATATAATGATAGCTTCTGATGAAGTCATTTTTTAGTTTAGAACTTTCAGGATCCTTAGAAGAAATCTTTGCTTAACTGAAGCTGATGAAGATATTCTTTGCCATTTATTTTCCTAGAAATGTATAATTTCCAGTTTTACATTTAGGTTTACATTCCATCTTAAATATTTTCACAGTTTTTTGCATGAAATGAGACACAGCTCATGGTTCTTTGTTATTACTTTAATTCCACAAATTCACATGGTACAGTGTGACAATTTAACACATAAGTATAGAATGATCAAATCAGTGTATTTGACATTTCCATCTTATTGAGCAATTAGCTTTTTTAATTTAACACAATAATTATGCACACTTATGAACCGCAGTGATATTTCAGTACAGATCTACGGTATGTACCGATAAAGCCAGGATAGTTCATGTTTCCTGCACCTTCTTGCAACATTGCATTTGGAGTTTCTAGTTATTCATAAAACATAAATGCACTACCATGAATTATATTAATCCTACTTTTCCAGTAACATGAAAACCTATTGCATCTACCTGATTCTTTTAGTCTCTCATAATCAACCTCCTTCTATCCTCTTATCCCTACCCTTTTCCTGCTTCTCATAAAAACCATCACAGATTGAGATCTACTTTTTGAACATCTGCGTATGACAAACAACAAGTGATATCTGTCTTCCTGTGTCTGTATCTTCATTAACTTATTAGCACCATGTTTCATGAGCTTGGCAGCAAATGTTGAAAGGCCATACTTTTTGTGACTAGATATTACTCCATTCTATACGTATATCACATTTTGTATCTATTCATTCATTCATGAACATCTAAATTAAAATTGTACCTTAGCTACTGTGAATAGTGTGACAGTAAGCATATGTGTGGACATGTCCTTTGACACACTTATGCTATTTCCTTTAAATATATACCCACAAGTGGGATAGCTGGATAAGTTGGAGACTTACCTGGTTTTTGTTTGTCTGTTTTGTTTTTTTTTAAGTGACCTCCTGTAATGTTTAGTTTTCTCCTTGCTTGGAAAAAAATAATTGACATACAATTTAAGGAAGCAAGGCTATTTGGCTTCCAGTTTCTGAGAGTCCATTTAGTGGCCAGCTGCCTCAAAAGTAGAATCACCATAGAGGGGTTTGGGGGAGGGGTGCAGATCATGTCATGGCATCAGAAACAGTCAGAGTAACAGTGTCCGAGGGGAATGTGCCTAGGACCTGACGTAGTACTCCACGTCACACCTTCGTGCTCTATGCAGACACACCCAGAAGTGTGCTTTAATAATCCTCCAGACAGTAATCAAGCCAATCAAACTAACAATCCAATTTAACTGTCACATTCTACTCTTTGTCAACTTGACACCCAACTACATCCCCATAAACTATACTTTGTCTCCAAATAAACAAAAGGTCATAATTCTACCTAACATAATATCACTATGGTAAGTTCTTTGTACAACCAAAAATTTCTTGCTGTCCTCCTCAAAGTCTTAACAGTTGCTGTATTCTTTCAGAGTTCAAGTCTTCTAACAGACTCAAGGCAAAATTTTACCTGATAACTAAAAAAGCAAATTACATGCTCCTAATATCACTGTAAACAGGGTAAACATTTTCATTCTGAAGGGAGGAACAGAGGCAGGAAAAAATGATAAGAAGGAAGCGATGCATGACCAGATAAAGTATCCAGCATTGTGCCTCTGTAACACATCCAGATACAGACAAAAAAGTGCTGCACTAATCTGGCAACTTGAAATCAAGTCAAACTCATCATCTGGTTTAACTGTTCTCATAAACATGTTTAAGGGTCCCTTTTTTCCCACATACTTGACAATCTTTATTATTTTTGTCTTTTTAATATCTTCACTCTGGAGAGGTGATACATCATTGTGATTTTGATTTGCATTTTCTGGTGGCTAATGGAATTGATAAATTTGTGGCCATTTGAGTTTCTCTTTCAACAAGTATCTACTCATATGTTTAGCCCACCACAATCCATAATAGCTAAATCCTGAACGCAGCGTATTTGTCCATCAAGAGACGAATGGATAAAGAAAATGTGATATTTACAAACAACAGAGTACCACTTTATCACAAACAGAGATGAACCTGAGTCCCTTGCAAGAAAATGCACCTTGAGGCCACAGTATTAAGTGAAATAAATTAGTTACACATGTTTAAATGTAGCATGATTTCTTTTATATGAAAAACTCAAGTCATATGTAAAGAGCAAAATACACAGCAGACAACAGGAAGTAAGACAGAGGTGTTTTTTTTTTACATAGAATGGGGATCAAAAGATAGAGGAAGAGTGTGAGAAGGGACAAAAATTATTAAATTGCATTAGATACATTACTGATACAGACAAGTAATGTAAACATTATGTACTGAAAACATGCTAATAAAAATTAAAATAGCATAAAAGATAAATTTGATTATTTTGTTTTTGTTATTAACTTTCCTGTACATCTTGGGTATTAATCCTTTGTCAGATGAATATTTTGCCTAAATTTCCCCCATTCTTCATTTGTCTTTTTACTTTCTCGATCATTTCTTCTTGTTATGCAGAAGCTTCTTAGTGTGACATATGTACTTCCCTATGTTTATTTTTCCTTTTTGGCGCAACTCTTGAGAACGTAGCTAAAAAGTTATTGCCCTTACCATTTACTTGTGTCACTTCCCCTGTTTAATTCTAGCAGTCCGATAGTTTGAGATCATTATGTCTAACTTATTTTGAGTTGTTATGTAGACAGTGAGAGACATGCAGTGGCAGTGAGATGCACGCAGAGTGTTATACAGACGGTGAGAGAATGACTTTTCTTTTCCAAAATGGAGAAACTTGGTGGCTTGGTAAGAAAATCAATAATCCTAATCAGTGCAGTACTTTTTAGTACTCCACTGTTTTCTTTATGTATTGTAGAATCTAATACCATTGTCTTCATTACTGTAGATTAAATGCAAGGTCCTAAAATAAAATAGTGAACTTGAATCCTGTTTTCTTTTTCGTGGTCGCTATTTGCTGTTGTAGATCTTGGCATTTCTGTGCAAGTTTTAGAACCAACTAATCGGTTTATTCAAAGAAATTTCACTGGCATTTGGGGTTGTGTTGCGTCTGTGGAGCAAGGAAGAAAAGAGAAGATGAAACCATCTGGACTGTGGTTCATTTTGTAAAAATGCTTTTAATTATGAATTCAATTTCTATAATAATTATAGGTCTATTTTTGGTTTTGACTTTCTGCTTTGCATTCTCACAAATTTGGTTAGTTGTGTTTTGCATGCAATTTGTCCACTTTATTTCAGTTGTTGAATTTACTGTACAAAATTGTTCAATTTCCTTTCTTATTCATTATTTTATTTTATTTAGTATGCAATGATAGTGTTACTTACTAAGCACTTAGCATGCATTTGGCGCTGTGCTATCTGCTTTACATGAGGGGTTATATTTGATTTTATTGGTTCTGAATCGGTTACATAAAAAATTGCCTATTTGATCCAAATAGCTACTAGTTGCTAACCACTAATTTGTCAGAGAAGCATCCTTACTCTACACACTGAAGTTCCAAAATATTAATTATATTAATTATATTATAAATATTAATATTAGGAAATTTTAAATGCACAAGCTTGCTTGAGTTGAGATTCCCAGTTTAAGCATTGAGGGGCCTATAGTGTACCAGGAAAGGCTGATGGATATCCTTGCAATCTAAGATGGTCTGTTTCTGAAGAAATATGGTAGTAAGCTATTTTTACTTCTCTAATTGTTTGATTATATGCTTTATTTTATAGTACAAAATTCCCAGTACTGCTGATATGCTAAAGGATAAATATAGTCACAAACTGAGCTGCTATAAACATAGGTGCACATATGTCGCTTTGAAATGAATCTTTTAATCCCTTTGTGTACATACCTAGCAGAGATGGCCGGGTCAAATGGGACCTCCAATCCTAGCTTTGTGAGGAATCTCCACACTGATCTCCACAGAGATTATGGAGAAAAGTTCTATTTTCTCAGAAGCTTCACAAACATTTGTTGCTGGCTAATTCTGAAATAGCAGCCATTCTTTGTGGAGTGAGATAAAATCTTAATGTTGTGTTCATCTGTATCTCTCGAATGACCAATCATGTTGAGCATTTCTTCATATACTTCTTAGCTGCTCTTATTTCTTCCTCTGAAAAGTATCTGTTCATTTCAGATGCCCATTTTTGAACTGGGTGTTTAAATTTGTATGGGCTGATTTTTTTTTTTTTTTTTTTTTTTTTTAGGATTTTTTTTATTGAGACAGGGTCTCGCGTTGTGGTTCAGGCTGGCCCTGAGCTCAGCCTCACATTACAAGCAATCCTCCTGCTTCTGCCTCCCGAGTGCTGGGATTACAGGCATGAGCCACCACTCCCAGCACTGTGGTATGTGGCACTGGTTGCTGCTGGCGTGAGTCTCCACGCCCAGTATTGTTATGTGGTTACCATGGATCGAACCCGGGTTCTTGTACTTGCAAGACAGGTGCCGGAACCATTGAGCTATATACCCGGCCCGGAATGGGCTGATTTTTTAAAGCTCTTTATATATTCTAGATAGTAGCCCTTTGTCTGAGAAATAGCTGGTCAAGATTTTTTTCCACATTGTTGGTTGCCTTTTCGCTCTGTTTGTGTTTTCGTTTTCTGTGCTGAAGCTTTTTAATAGAACGAGATCCCATTTGTTGATTTCTTCTGTCAATTCTTGTGCTATAGAGGGTTTATTCATGAAGTCTTTCCCTAAGCCATTGTCTTCAAGAGTTGTACCTAAGCTGTTCTGCAGGAGGTTTAGAGTGTCTGTTTTAATATTTAGGTCTCTTATCCACTTTGATTTTAGCTTGTTATATGGTGAAAGAGATAGGTCTAGCTTTAGTCTTTGGCAAGTTAAAGCCCAGTTTTTCCAACACCATTTGTTAAAGAGGCTATCTTTCCTCCCTTGGAAACAACCCAAATGTCCATGAACTGGAGACTGGATAAAGAAGATGTGGTTCTTTTTAGAGTGGAGTATTACTCTGCCATTAAAAATGACAAGATTGAGTCATTCATACTCAAATGGATGTACCTTGAGACGTTCTAATAAGTGAAATAAACAGGTCACAGATGTGTAAACATTGTATCTTTTCTCTGGCATGAGAAAATGAAGTTGTAAATGAGTTGTAGTATGTATAGTCGATATTGTGATAAAGAAAGTATTTAAAAGTGAAGAGAGTGTAGGGATAAATAATTAGGGGAAAATGAATATGGTAATAATAAAGAAAAAAGGAAACAAAGATTATGCATATAAGGGGTGGGGTGTTGCAGGGTGGGGGAAAAGGGGAAAAATTGGGAACCAAGTTGCATCATATTCTGGTACAAACTCTCAATGTTGAATGTGATGATGATGTGTATTCGTAATGTACCAATAAAGATTAAATTTTAAAAAAATTCAGTTCAGGGATTGTAGGTAGGGCAGAGGAAAGGGAAAAAAATAAGAATCTAGACATGTCACATACAGGTACAAGTTCTCAGTATTGAATGTGATTATATAGTATGTATAAAATGTACCAATAAAATCAACTTAAAAATTCAAAACAAAACTATAAATACAACTATGAAGGTGAAAGTCTACATGACTGAAAATAGCTATGGAATAGTTAAATGGAGTGATGTGTTTACTATCTTCTATGATATGAGCTTTGTGTATAAAAGCCACATCCAAAGACATATGCAAAGAATGCATATTCTCTTTAGTTTACCCTGGAAAACACTTTACATATTACAGTGATGTTAATTACTTGAATAATATTTACTAGTTGTAACTAAAATAGCAATATTTTAAATTAAAAGCACCTAGAATTGGACTTTCTTCCTTTCTTTAGACAGTGCTGAGATGCGAGCCTGCTTCTAACCCCAGATGTCAATTTTTTGAAGCGAAATATTATATACAAGTTGACTTTGGTACGTTGAGGAAGGGATGAAAGGATGTCGCCTGCCAACTGAACAATATCTGTGTCCACTTCAATGTGTTGCATGATTTTCTCACTCTGAGGCTACTTTGGTTTTGCTATTATCTTATGACTATTTCACAGAAATAATTTCTCCACTACTACAGAATTTCTTTAACCTGGATCACAACCCTTGCTTCCATTTGCAGTGTCCTACTTTGCAGCCCAGTTGAAGCCATGTGCTTCCCCCAAGGCCCTTCCTGGACCCTCAGTCTTCCCAGCTTTTCTGTCCTCAGCATGTCTGTAGTGTCTGCTGTCTGCCTCCACACAGAGCGCACGTACACATATGCTGCCCATTTTATCTTACCTACTTTGACCTGTAAGTTCACTAAGAACACTGTTTCTGCCTTCAGCAGTGGTCACTGTGCTGGATGCAAAAAAAGAACTTTCCTCAGTACTTCAAAAAGAAAGAGAAAAGTAGGAAAAAGAAAGGGAGGGAGGGAAAGAAGAAGAGCAGAGGGCAAGAAGGAAGCAAAAAAAAGGGAGGAAGGAAGGGATCTTTTGACTGAAAATATGAAAATGATTTTTCATATTCCACCCTACTGAAATTCAGGGGGAAAATTGTCAGTGACTCAGAACTGTGACACATCAGCAGAGTCCCTCCTATGCAAAGTGCCCTGTCGGTTTTGCAGAGAGTTTGTTCTCAGACGGTTCCCAGAGGGGCCCAATGTGGAGGGGTCCGAGTCCGGTCTATACCTTTGAGAAATGTCCAGCCCGAAGAAGAAAGCAAATCACCATTGCCTTGTGCACTGCATGGGTTTCAGCAGATGAGGAGGAATCTTCTTACAGAGCACAGAGAGGGACACATGTGATTCCCTGTCAAGTGAAGAGAGAATGCTTTCTTAAAAGTGACAGGAAGGGTTGTATCTGTAAGAAGTGCTACTATGGACACCCTGGCCACGGAGCCACTCTTGGATCAAACAGAGCAAACAAAATCATGACTTTTCCAAAAATAATAAGATTTTAGTGAATGGCAGAACTCTTCGTTATTTCTCATGCCCTTGGAATGAAATATCCTAGGATTTCCAAGGGTAAAATGCAATTCTGATCATCAACACTATCATTATTATAATCTTCATTTTTCTCCTTTTCAAATAACCATCCTTGAATAGACAAAGAATGCTGAAAATTTATGTAGTATGAAACCTTTGACTTTGGATGTCCTGAAGCAAAATCACATGAGAGATGCTTGTATGTCAAATCTGCAAACTCTAATGGTTCAAAATGCCTCTATTGAATAGTCTATTTAAATTTATAGATAAACTCTAAATTTACAGCCATATGTGTTGCCAAACGTACTAATATGGGAGAGACTGAAGCATATGGTAATCTGAAAATTCAGAAAACCCCTCATATTTAATCCTAACAGTGCATTTTACTGTGACATTTAAATGAATTGTTTTCTTGTAATATATTATACAGACTTTTCTTTCTTGCATACCCAGTGTATTTCACATTTTTTTTTGCTTGAATTTCTTCATCTGGACAATGGGAATAATGTGTGATTTAAAATAATGTGAGGATACTAAAATGTGTGGATAACTTAGCAGTGATTGTTATTAAAAATGATATTGCCGTTGGGTTGGGGTTATAATTTTATTTTAGCACATGAAGACCAATAGCTTAGAAAATATGAGAAACCCCAGAGTTTTACCACATGTGACCCAGAAACACTGTGTGTCCCCCATCTACCGTACTTAGTGGGATAGGTTGCTGAAGAGCAAGGAAAAAACAGGAATCTTATCAATTCTAAAAGCTAAACATGACCTGAAGTCTACCAAGCACTTATAGTTACTCTTGATAATACTGCTTTAAAACTATGGACCATTTTTAGGTAAAATTGCATTCACATGTTTCAGACTGATAGTAAAAATTATTTCTTCTAGATGGAGATTACAAAATAAACAACACATTGATATAAACAATTCAACAATATACACATTTCTAGTTGTATATTATTTTTGTTTGCACAAACAAATGATATGAATCAGTTCATGGAAAACTCCATTCCTATTTCTAAAGAAAATCAACATGTTGTATCATTTCCCACATAAATTAAAACAACATGGAAATTGAAGTAATATATCTAGTTCAGTGGTCCTTTTACTTCTGACTGTGTCTTTCCTCTGTAAACATGTCGGCATGCTGGATTTCTTTCTAAATCTGAATGTCCTCTATGGCCATGTTGAAGAATGTGCTTACTGTCCTGTTTCATTAAATTGCTGTGTTATCAGGTAATTGTTTAAACATAATGCCATAGCACTATCAAAAGGAAAGGTGAACTAATGGCATTTGCAAATGTCAGGGATTATCTTAACACTTCTATTATAGTTTATAAAAAGTATGTTCAGGGCATTTCTTGGCAATTATTTCTACAGAAATTGGTTATTTAAATAAATTGCTAATTATCTGAAGATGACAGTATTGGAAATGCTACTAATGAGTTGTTTAATAACTGTAGCTTGTGGTGGCCACCTACAGGTTGAAAATGAAAATAACATACAGATTCTGGGTCGAAAATGCTTTATGTCTTCCCTTCTAATAATAAATTAAAAGATATTTAGCGCTTTATTTTAAGTCTTGGATAGTGTAGCAAATTTCTAAGCTCTGTATAGATTATGATTTTTGTTTTAAATCAGATTTCACTTTGCTTCTATAAATCTTTCCTATCATTATTGTATATAATTATCATTGGTTGTAGCTAGTAAGATTTTGTGTTTATCATCCCAACTGAAATGCTTTTTGAGTGAAAAAGAATGCTGCTTATTGCATTATATAATTATAAGTAAATGCAATTGTAATAAATTGGTATTCTCCTGATAAACTGGGCCATATGGTCACTCTAGTTATAATAATTATTAAATGTGCTAGCTCTAAACCTTATCCAATAATTAATGTAATGATAATTTTCCTAGTGTATCACTTGAATCAAATATCTTTATTATTCATAAAAATAATTTTTCTTAAACTTAATTTTTAATCAAACAGTTAACACAATGAAAAACTATATCATTGCAGGTAAGAATACGGTATTGGGAGTTAATTACGTACACATTCCAATATTGGATCCACATTTTCTTGTAGAAAATGATATGAGGATGTGATATTTAACCCCGTTGAATCTGAGTATGCATCTATACAGTTAAAACCAAATGCCTCTGTCAGTCATATCATCAGGATAGTGTATGCAAAAATACATAGGAAAAGAGCTGGTAATTTCAAAACACTCAGAAAAACGGTTTATATTTTATACATTTAATATAAAGATTTCATTTTAACTATATATGCTTTTCTTGTATGTATTTCTTTTCATTTGTACTGTCTTAAAAACTTCATGACAGAGTTTACAGTATCTTCAGTGTTTGAATGAGAAAAGATCTAACGTGACCTGTGTTACAAAAGCCTTGCTGTTGCATCCTAACTATAAAGTTATCTTGTAGACTCAAGGTGTACATGAGGCCCAGTATCACCCAATTTATTGCTAAATTTATAAAACATATTGAAAATAAGAATAACAAGACCTATAATATATACTGGGTTATGTCTAGTTTCAGAAAAAGCACAGAATGAGCTGCTTCTTCCTGGCTTCCTTGCAAACATTTGAAGACAGCTACCATTGAGACTCCATTAAACCATTATACATTATACATTAAACACTATGCGTATGTGTGTCTATGTGTCTATGAGAAAGAGAAATAGTAAGAAACATCATCCTCTTCACTGTGTTTTTTGGTGTTAATCTATTACTAAAAAATAATGTGCCCAAAAGTGCATGTATTTTTTTGGATATAAGGAAAATGGAATCATTGCACATCCCATTTATTAAAATTTCACGCTTAAAACTCTGGAGACAGATGCTGTCACTTGTAGGTTTTTATATGAATAAAGGGAAACCCGAGCTGAATAACTTGTCCAGTTTTATTAATATAAAAATCTAGAATGGCAGCATCTGTCTTCACAGAGTAGTAAGGGTTAAGTTTCCCAGTGTATGTGAAGCCCCAGCCTCACTTTGGGGCTTATGGAAGTCACTCCATGAATGAGTGATCCTGATCTTCCCACTAACAGCAGCCGATCTTTTGACAAATGAAAAGGATCCCATTGTTGGTAAAGACTGTTAATTCTACTACTTTAAAAACAATCTCTGACACAGTGGGTACAGAATCATTGAACATAAATTGAGTGGACATATTGAATACGTTA
Source organism: Petromus typicus (assembly GCA_004026965.1). Lineage (NCBI taxonomy): Eukaryota > Metazoa > Chordata > Mammalia > Rodentia > Petromuridae > Petromus > Petromus typicus. The sequence continues at coordinate 120,655 of PVIR01000914.1, read as the reverse complement.
TGAAGCAGATAAATGTCGCTCTAAAGATATGAAAACTTGAAAAAAAAGATAAAAGAAAACTTAAATTGAAACATTTTTATAATAAAACTTTCAGCTTTTCCAGAGAGAACACTGACGCTTAGTTATTTTAATAACAATGTAAAAAAATTGGTTTTACTTTTTCCTATCCCCCCTTTACATTTCACAGCTGTACCTATAACCCTACATCTTTTTAGTACTTTAGTTTCCAACTGAATTATGCAAATGTTCTGAGGACCATGTGTAAAGATGTATTTTAAATAGCTGTGCCTCACATATTTATAAGTATATTAGCTTCATTAACATTTTAAATTTGTTTTAGTAAGAAATAAATTGTTAATCCTTGATTTATATATGCTTATAAGAATCAGTCTTTCAACTCCTCAATCCTTCAATTTCTTGATTCGTTAATATTTTCTTTTTTTCTGGACAATGTTAAAACTACTACCAATTAGACTGTCAAAGTTCAATTTCTACTGAATTTGTTACCCACTAAATTCATTATATTTCAATTAATGTGAGCAAATTAAAACTGCATTTTATTTTTGTATACACAATGAGCACAAGTGACTATGCATTACAACCCAATTTCTGTTTTATTGTCAGCTAGAGCTATTATCAGGGAGTTCATTGTGGACTTAGTTCATACAATTAATTGTGTAATAGTAGCTGTCCTAGGAGTCAGATGATTAAGAAAAAAGAAAACAGAATTAAATTCAATTAATCAAATTCTAGTTACCCAAATTAGCACATGTTCCCCATTTACCTTGCCTTTAGAAATTCTCTCTTACCAAAGATTTACTCAAAATACATCACTTTCTATTTTCACCACTAGACTTCTTTTGTAATGTTATTTAAAATCTGGTATATTGGTTTAGTGTTTGGACCATTAAGCTCTGAAAAATTGTTTAAATATATTAATATCTGCTTTTGAGATTTTTACCTTCAAACTCAAGTAATCTTATTAAATTATGGCATTGCCAAACTACAGCAGAAAAGGAAAAGTACCACATGGTTTTCTCAAGATGATAGAAGTTATAAAGTTCTCTTAGCATAGGCATAATGCTTTTGTCACCAACCTAAACATTTGTTCCATTTTATCACTAAATATGCAGGAACAACATGGTAAACAATGTCACAGGAAACTCAATGTTTTCTGTAAAATCAGTTGCCACTGAAATGAGCACAGATTATGACAGCAAGCTCTTGTATAATTTTTCATAAGTTTTTGAAATGCATCAGATCATATGATCCTCAAAATAAACTATAAAATTGTTATTAAAATGCTTTTGTTTATAGGTGCCACCATTGATGTACATAGAATTTGAAGTTTTCAGAAATCTTTATAGCTTATAATGAATGAAGCTATAATTCAACTTTACCTAGAAGTCCTTTTGTTTGTTTGCCTTCTTTCTTTCTAAAAATCATGATATTCAGAAATATGTACTTCTTCTACTGGAAAATTAATAAACACTGAATAATTCAGTTCAAATAATTTACTTTGAAGCAATTTATTAAGATCATGAAGGCTGATTTTTGGAATATCTCTCCTCAGTATATGGTCCAGACACAAACCACTGGTCAGGAAGTAAAGATATAGGTGCTAAATAAATACTTTGTACCCAAACAGATGGATATATAAAGATTTTTTTAAAAAAACAAAAGTTGTAAGAATCTTAACTTCATTACATGACATTTATATATACATATCAACTCATAACTAACAGTAACATATTTGAAATTGTGTTAAAATGCTATTTGAAAAACAGCTGTAATTTTCTTAAGGAAAAATAATTTCGCCAAAATCAGACTGATTAACAATTCAAAATCTCTGGCTTACTAAATTATTTTTCTAAAGCATGAATCAATCTATAAAAGTTCTATTTAATTTCTTAAATATCTGTGACTCCAATAATAAACTGTACTCTCTCTGCAGTATACCTGGTTCAACACGAGTCTGTTACTCTGCTTCATGTATTTCCTTCAAACTAGAGGTATTAAGGTAGATCTGTTATTTCTTCACTTTTGGCATCTTAAATCTAAAAAGGAATTTCTGTATTATGATTTATAAAGATCTTTTTATATACCTTTAGTTTCTTTCCAGAATCTTCTTCGTGAATGACAGTCATTTATAATGTCTATTTCCCCGTAAACATGCAGAGAATACGTTATATGTCGTATTGAATCATTTGGGTTATTTTTAAAAATCAACTGAAATTTAAAGTCGAAATAAAAGCTTTCTTTAAAAATGTAGTACTGCCCAACAACAAAAAGGTAAATTTCACATTTCTTCAGAGAACATAATTATCCTTAATTTTTTGAAAAATACTTGTATTAGTTTGAAAGGTTTTTATGTTCATTAGGTAGACTAGAAAAGTTTCAGAGGAGGAAGAAAAACATGGAGTAGAAAATGTCATATTGACCTAATTGAACATCTTTAAATGCCAGTGAAGATTTGCTGATGTTTTTTTAACACCTGTGTAATAATGTTGCCCTTTAAATGGAACTGGTTAAATTTTCAAAGCTGTGTCCTGGGATTTTGCCATTTGATGTCCATTAATATCAATTGGAATATGCGGCCAAATCCCTGTATACTACTTTGAAATTTTACCCCTTAGTGTTAATGATAGTCTTCTAACAGTGCAGTTAGAAATAAATTATTCATCTGCTTAGTTCACATTTTCTTTAGTCTCCTGGGTCAACAAAATAACAGGGGCTTTCCAATACTTCTTTATTACTTCAAAGCAACATGTATATAAAGAATGCATTACTAACTATGTGTTGAACATGTCAGTTATACTATGCCAAGATAGCTGTATATCTGCGTTGTATATTTAGGTTGTAGATTTTATTCTTATCTAGATTCCCTTTCATTTAACTATAGATATGTATATATAAATATATGCATGCATTCTCTACCTACTATCTTTGAATATGAAGAGTACAAAAAAATCATGGGTAAAAATTTTTCTATAAAAACAATTTCTTAATGTACCATTTCTAATTTTCTCTAACTTAGTACCTTGAATTCTAAATTTTCAGTATTTAATATTCTTGACTAAGACTTACTAATAAATAAAGGAAAGGTGGCTTTTCTGTGTGTTTGTGTTGGACCAACAAACAGATATTTCTGAAAACATTTTTGTGTTCTGTTCAAAAGCATCAGTAGTGCATGCATTTTATTCTGTCCCAAGTGAATAGGGACAGAATTAAAAAGAAGAGCACTGAGATTTTTTTTTAATGTGTATTTTCTGAGAAGCTCTAGGTTCCCAGAAAAAGTGATGGGAAAATCCTGAGACGTTCCCTGGTGCACACAGCCTCTCATTATCAACATACTTCCCCAAGTCATACATTTGTTAACAGTAATGAGTCTGAAGTGACATCTTCTCACATAAAGTCCACTTTTGTTAGATTTCACTCTTGGTGTTGCACAGTCTATGAATACAGACAGATGTACAACAACACACATTCACCATTATAGTACCCTAGAGTATTTTCACTACCTTAAAAAATCCTCTTTGCTCTGCTACTTATCCTCTCCACCTTCCACCAACACCCTCCACCACAGACCTTTCTACTGTCTCCACAGTTGTGCTTCTTCTAGAACATAATGTTGTAGTTGAATTGTATAGGATGCATCCTTTTCAGTTGAAAGCTACCAATTTGAAGACACATATGCTCCAATTACTCTGTGATTTTGGAAGTGAGAATTTCAGTACATATGAATAATGCTGATTGTGCAGAGTCTAAAGGAGGCTTATTACAGCACATTTGGGTTTAAAGCTACCAGTGTTCTATCTATGTAATTTTCAAGAAAATTAGGAACTAATACACTGGTAATGCTCAGCTAATTTATAAGAAAGAGTAAAAGAGGAGAGAAAGAGAGAGACTACTTGATTCTAGTAAGTTCTCTTTGACTTGGTTAAATTTTGGGGATATTTAACAAATGACATTAGTCTGATCGTGTCTCTTCAAATGCATGTAAAGGCAATATGGAATCTGTAAATTCATCAGCACCTTCTTGTTTTTACAGTATCTATATTCACAACAGCTGCTTTATACTTCACAGAAACATAACAGTTGTATGTCTATTTATGTACCACATGATTATTTTTTTCTTTCTCAAAACCTTCTGTTCCTTGCTCTTTTTAAAAACAGATGCTTGAATGTTCCATATGATCTTTACACATTACTGTATATCAAATTGTAATTTGCATGTATTTTGTGCAAGAGTTCTAAGGTGCTATATCCACTTGTGTAACTCCTCAGCAGCCAACAATACTAGTACATTTCTTAAAATAAATATGCATTCATTGACAAATTAATCGGATTTTGAAATGTAACATTTATATATTAGATGTTTATATATCTTAGTAGTGATAAGGAAATTTGGAATTTTCCAATGCAGTATTACTACTGTAGAGTGGTATATATAAGGCAGTCTGTTTCATTGTTCAGTATGCTAAAAGTTGATTATCCTGACTTTCTGTAGGATCAGCCATTAGACCTATTGCTTTGAGAGCTGTAACCTCCATTGCCCGTGCTTTGCCTGGATTTCCAATTTTGGCCACTGGTGGAATTGACTCAGCTGAAAGTGGACTTCAGTTTCTCCATGGTGGAGCTTCTGTTCTCCAGGTAGTACTTATGCTTAGCTTTTACATACTGTCTGCCTCATAGATTCAATCTATATTATATGGCAAAAATATGTGATAGTATCTAACAGAAGATAGTATGGGGCTAAAATGTCAGAACTCATTAAGTTTCTCTTGTGAATGAGAGTAAAACTAAGCTTCATCTCCTGTCCTGTTGAATATGGGGAACCTACAAGCATGCCTTGTTTTGTTAAAATATATTCAGCTGTCTCTGAAATGCATGGTTCAGGTACCATTACTGATTTAATGAGAATTCTTTTCTTCAATTTGGCCAACAAGCAGGAGCAAGAGCAAATATAGCTCTTTAAATGTTAACAGCCCTAATTTTTGCATGTCAGAACTATCGGCTCTGGGTGATACTAGAAAGGTAGATGCATATTGTTACACATCTGTTACTTCTTGGGCCAGCAGCTATTGGCTGACCTCAGGAACATTTCCAGGGGTAGAAATGGCAGCTCAGAGAAATTCCATTTCTCTTTGCTCTTCTCTAGTTGCTGGCTAACCACAGTATTACAAGACCTGGTTCCTGGATTTTTTCTTTGTCATTAACAGCTGTGCATGTACCAGTTCAGTCTGTTCTAGTCAAGATAGAAATCCTGAACAAGCAAAAGTTACCATCAGAAAAATGCTTTATTAGGGATGTGCTGCAGCATAAGGAGGAACAGTATATACACTAACTTAGTAAAAGTGGATGGGGAAAACAATGTGCTTGTGCATGCACAACATTCTACTGGCTAAGCAAAGATTTTCTGTGCAGTTGTGGGTGTGCAAGAGTACTCATGGACCTGATTGAAGATAGCTGCAGAGGGGCCAGGTCCTCCACACAGGCTGGGGGTAGAGTCATCTAGTACCGACCTGCCATCTAAGCAAGCTGCAGCCCAAGCAATGTCTCCCAGGGAATTTGTGTGGCCACCCACAAGACATTTAGAGCAGTCATAGCTATGAAAGACTGAAGAAAAAAGAAAAGAAAAGAAAAGAAAAATTTAAAAGCCCTCTTCAAAAGACAGTGGTCTATAATTTTTTTTTTCTTATTGAGTTTTTGTCTGGTTTTGCTATCAAAATAATGCTGACTTTGTAAATAAGTCTGGAAATACTCCATCTTCTCTTTTTGTAAGAGTTAGAAAAGAATTCCTGTAAGTTTCTTTTAAAATATTTAGTAGATCTTAGCAGTGTAGACATCTGGACCTGAGCTTTTTTTAATGGCAGATTTTTTTTAATTATTATTATGGCTGTAATCTCTTTACTCATTGTTTTTCTATTCAGATTTTCTATTTCTTCATGATCATTTCTAGATATTTAGCTATTTTTTCTCTTATTTAATTGTTCATAATTTTTCACAATAGTTTCTAAGAATCTTGTATATTATTTTGCTAGCACTTGTAATTTCTCCTTTTTTTCTGATTTAATATATTTGAATCTTCTTTTTTTCCTTGTTTTATCTACAAGTTTGTCATTTCTTTTTTAAAATGCCAATATTTAGTTTTTGATATTTTCTATAGGTTTTTTTGTTTTGTTTTGTTTTTTGAGATAAGGTCTCACTTACATAGTTCAGGCTGTCCCTAAGCTCAACCTTGAGCTCACAGCAATCCTCTTGCCTCTGCCTCTTGAGTACTGGGACTATAGGTGAAGCCACTATGCCCTGCAGTGTGGTACGTGGTGCTGATTGCTGGTGGGTGTGACCTGGCATTGTTGTATGTGGTTTCAGGGATTGAACCTAGACCCATGCACTTGCAAGGCAGGTGCTGGGCCCACTGAGCAAAATCCTCAGCCCGTTTTCTATAGTTTTTATCATCCCTATTTCATTTATTTTTTCTTGATGTGTATTTCCTTTTAACTTTAGTCTTTGTTCTTTTTCAATTTTCTTAACGAGTACTATATTTTATAGAAATATAAAAAATTGAAATTTATACTGCAAAACTTACCACAGTAATCATAAGGGGGGGAAAGTTCGAAGTAGCACACTTTCTGATTAAAAATCATATTACAAAGATACAACAATTTAGAAAAAAAACCTGTAGTACTGGTATAAAAATAGATACATCAGCCAATGGAATAGAATAGAGAACCCAGAAAACAAAACAAAACAAAACAGTACCTACAGTTGAGTAATTTTAGCAGGAATACCAGGAAAACACAGTGCAAAAAAAGAGTGTGTGGCTTATATGGAGATTTATTCTAGAAGCTTTATAATACATATATAATGTATAAGGAGCTCATTCAACTCTATACCAACATAGAAAAATATGTAATGAAAGAGAAAAAAAGCAACAGAAGTGATAAGATTAAAAATGACCAAGCAACTGAGTAGAAGATTCCCCAAGAAGACATGTAAATGACCAAAGCATCTCCGGAAAAGGTGCTCAGCCTCACTAATTATCAGGAAAATACAAGTCAAAACCACAACAATATCTCACTTCATATGTGGTAGAATACTTGTCATCAAAAGACAGAAGATAACAAGTGTCTGAAGAGTACAGGGTCAGAGCAGTTGCAAACTGGTGTGGCCATTATACCAAATAAAATGAATACTCTTGAAGAGAGTAAAAAAAACAAACAAGACGACTCAGCAAACCTTCTGAGTAAATACCCAGAGAAAATGAAATCAGCACCCTGTAAATATATCTGCATTTCTCTGTAAAATGAAGGACTGTCCATAATAGCCCACGTATGGAAAAAATAAATTTCTTTCAAAAAAACTGATATATGTAATGTATAAATATGTCCTTGTTTACACTTCATAAAAGTTTTTTTCCACTTACAACAATATGGAGAAACCCAAAGAACATTATACTATGTGAATTTAGGCAGATACAGGAAAAAATTCATGAGTTTTTAATTATATGTGGAATATTAAAAAAAAAAAGATCAAGTGCCATGAAACAGAACAGTGTTCAAGTGAGCAAAGGGAGGAGAGATGTGGGAAAGGGTAGTTCAAAGAATGCAAAGTTAGGTCGTGTAGGTTGAGTAACTCTCCATATCTAAAGCAAAGCATGAAAATTGTAGCTGGTGATATTGGAGACTAAGAATCTGCTATGGGTACAGATTTTAGGTGCACTTCGTCACAGATAATAATGTGGCAATAACAGCAACTATGTGAGGTGAAGGATATGTTGACTGGCTTAAATTTAGTAATCATTGGAATATGTGAGGGCACATGGAAACATAATCTCTTATACTTTAAATATGTATAGGAAAAATTTGAAAAAATGCTCTAAGTAATAACTAAGAAATTAGCTAGAAAGTAGCCTGAATAGCCCAGATCATTTTCCTAGTACAACCTTGGTATTAAAATGACTATTACAGTGAAACCGGTTGCAATATTCTGTCTTAGAAATAAGATTAAAAACTTATTATGGATTTGTGCTTCTAGTTAGTTGCTTTTATAACTATGATGGTCAGTTCAACTGATTTCTAATGTTTGAATTTATGTGTCTTTGAAATCCATGGTTTTTCATCTCATTTGATGGTTTTTTATTAGAGCTCTAAAGAAGAGATTAAAATGATCAATAACTTTAAGGTATTGAATTTTACAAATACTTCCCTGTTAAGTTATAGTCTCAAATTACTCTTAAATACTTTAGTTCTTACAAGCTTTGGGAGGACTAGTCTGAAATAAAGAAGTTTGCTTCAAATTGCCCAGTATTTATTCAAGAAGAGAAGAGTAATCAAAAAAAAATTACCTTTAAAATGTATGAAGAAGTCTTAATAAATTAATACTGTTTTTTTCTCATTTTGAATTTGATTGTGAGTCTCTGCTTTTACCTTCCCAGTGAATACCATACTCTCTTCCTCTGATTTTAGCACCGGATCACTGGTCTACAATTTCTGCAATAAAATCTATTCCAAGATTTGTATTACATTCCAAACCCACAATGAATCAGTTGCTTTTGGTGGTAGGCTTCACAGTACAATATTACCTTTCCCTATTATGTATAGATAGGAAATATAAATCCTGCATTACCTTTTATTCGCTGACTGTGGATTTTTATAATTTAATCTAATGATATTGCCATGACACTTATATCTCTTAAGGACTTAGATTCAGAACGTCAGGACTCATAGGAAGCCAGTATAATTCTGACCGTATCTTCATTGAGACAGTGTGGGTAATTTTGTAAATTATTTTTTGTATGGGTTTGTCACAGAAGTTAATAGAAAGTTCTCAACTACACAGAATGAGGGAGCTTAGTGGGCATTTGCTGGGGAGAGTCGTGGTCACATGATGATCGTGCCCTGCACTTACAGAACCACGTCATTTTTAACAAAGATCAAAGCCGCTCTGAGGGAGCCAGTTCAAGCTAAATGGATTCTTTTAATGTGATCAGGAAATGTATTATTTTATTACAATGAGAGAACAAAGAATAATTGGAACAGCATAATGACAATGCTACTACAAGAGTGCAGATACGTTACCTCCCTCTTGCAGGTAATGTACCTATGACTGTACTGATTGCTGTCTTTAGAGAATAATAAGTTTTCATATTGCATTCCAATTTTCATTGGGTAAGCGCAAAATATTTATCAATTTCTTATTTTATTTGTGCCATCAGCATTCATTTTAAAACCACATCATGATATGCGAATTCCTGGCTCTGTTTAAAGTGATTTTCAGTGGCATCGCTATGCTACTTCACATGAGTTAGACTAGACATACTGTCCCTTCTCTACTAACTTCAATGAATCTTCCATTATAAATTTCAAGAACTGTCTGTATCTTAAAAACATGTATTTCATGTACAGGAACAAATTCTTAGTGTTGAGTTTGATCATACTATATGTATAAAATGTACAAATAACATCAATTTAAAAGTAAAATATAAAACTTTATGTTTAACTCTAACATATAAGAATATGGCCTTAATATTCAGTTAAATGTTGCATCAAACACCACATCATTTTAATTTATTTTAATGGATTGCTGTTTTCAAGAGTTTGACATTTTTCTTTTGTAAAAAGCATCTTGATTTCAAGGCTATATATTATTTCTTGTAAATAAAGATGAATAGCATAGAACCTGGTGGGCCACTCTATACCCATGGGTATAAATGCCTCTGGTGGCACCCATGCCACAGCTTCATCACCACCGGCCTGTCCACCCTCCCTTTTGTAGAAAAATTGACATCCACAGTCAAAGAAAATTAAACGAAAGTAAATGTAATATTTTAAGACGACAATTTGTATGTACACAACATGATTATTTTAGGTTAGAAAAATTGCTGTGAGTTAGCTGCAATACAGCTACAGGCCATTTCTGAATTCATAAAATAAAAATGTCACAGTTAAATTTTTCTTCACCCTTTGTTATCTCTTACTTTTTGTATTATATGTGGAGGTTTTACTTTATAGGATTTGACTTCTTTATCAAAGACTTCATCTCTTAATCAAGCTTCTGAATGATTTCCCTTTTTATTCTTCGTGTTCAGAAGAAAGTCAGTTGTTTAGGTATTCTTACTTCAAAGATTATTTCCCAAAAATTTGTGATTGTTTTCCCCTTTTTCTGATTTATCAATATCCCTTGAAAGAAGTTGTGACTGGGGTGTAACTGATTTTTAAATTGCACATCATAACTTGTCCATCTTTTGGTGAGGTAATACATTCTGAATACCTTTCATATTTAGGAATGAATTTCGTTTTCTATAAACGGTGCTGCAAACAACTAAAATGAGTGAACAAAGTTAAACATTCAGTAGAATTTATGTACCAGGTCAGAGGTTTTATATGTTTGTTCTTCAGTTGATTTCAGTAAACTATGTAAAAAAGACGTCTTAATAAAGGGCTGAAGATAAGTCTTAATGTAATTATTTTGAACTTTGCCTAGGTCTTCCAATCTGATTATTTTGAAAAAAGCCACACTGATTTAGAAATATGTATTTGGATATCTGTTTAAAAATCCACCTCATTATTTATAGACCAGTGCTAAATTAAGGTTCAAAATCTAGACAACACAGAAATTAGAAAATTTAGAAAGCACTAATTCTTAGCAAATCATATTCATTCTATATAGAGGAAATATTAAAAATTCAGAATCAGATTTAACACTTTGTAGAATCCTACAGTATATCATTGGTGCAATATATTTTAATTGTTTTGCAAGTATTTAGATCAAATAGAGTGCTGCAGCCTTCAAGAAAAACTTTTTGCTAAAAATAAAACTAAATACCCCAAATTCATCTCGCATTTGGTTCTTCTTGTGTACTTCCTTAAGAGTTTCTTGTCATAGCATTCAATTTTGCATCCTACCATTTTGTTCTGTGTATGTTACTCCAATTCTTTATCATATTTTTATTTACTTTTTAAAGTCACACTAAATTTTTAGCTTATTATTAAAATGAGGTTCGTGGGCCATGGTTATTTTTCTTTTAAGTGATTTTTCTCTCTTATAGTTACTATATTTATTCTTATAAGTCCAAAATAGATGAAGTTTGTTCAGGCAATGTTCAGACTAGTTCCTTAGATTATTTTATGCATCCTTGAATATTAGAGAAGCAGTTTCTCAATAGTAGTAATAAACTGAATATTAAATCTTTTACTTCCTTGATATCTACACCTATGTATGAGCAGGTGCAGTTATAATTATTCTCGTTTGATCACTGTCTCCACAGCATTCATAACAAACTACAATTTCTAAAAGTACCTTTGTCTTGAAAGATCCAGTCCTCACCTCTGTGAAGTACACCATAATGTAGTGCATTATGACTTCACTCCTGTTTTTTTTTTTTTAACATTTTTCCTTTTTAAATTCATTTGTTTCCCACATTCTTTCCCTACCTCATTGTTTAGGGAGTAAATTAGAAAGTTCTTATTTCTAACCATCTTCTAAGATTAGAAAATCTGAAGATTCATTTGATTATTGTCTAATTTTGAACAAGGAATATCTTAAGGTTCAGAGGTATCACAGAAAAGAGGAAAGATGCTGTTTAAACAGTGGCTAGCCCACAGAATAACTACAGCGCTGAAGAAAAAAAAAAGTGTACTCAAGCTCTCACATCTACTATTACCAAGTCACAATTGAAGCTGAGCAGTCGTAATTTATGCCTGTAGATCATATGTGGTATTTGATTTGAATATTTTTTCCATCTTTAAAAATCAATGATTTCAAGTTCCTCTTTTCCAGTACATTAATATAAGAAATGTTGGTATTGGCTCTACCAGTCATCAAAAACATCAGTTCATTCTAGTCTTTCAAATTCTTCATAGTATCTATGCAGCTCTGTTGAGTGCCCTCGTGTGGTTCTGCTGTCATGTGTACTGTGGTGGTCAACATTAGGAGCCCTGAAGTTTTACTGTTCTTTGCTTAACTCTTGGCCTCACCATGTACTAGCTGGATTAGTTAGAGTTTATTATTTAATTTTTATAAACCTCAGTTTATTCATCTCTAACATGGAAGCTATAGTACCTTGTTTATTGGGTTATTTATTAGGAGGGAGAAGTTATATTCAATATGTTAAATGTAGTCTCACACTTCAGAATCCCAGTTTAGTGAGTATCTTCCTCCTTGAGTCACACTGGCCCAACCTTCTCATTATCTCACAGTGACTGGCATGTCAGGGAGCCTTCGGCACTCTGGTCCAGCTCTCAGACTTGTAAAATGAATGTCAACTCTGATTGTATCTGTCCCTAATTAATTATAAACTCCTAGAAGAAAGAGTATCAGGCTTATGTGATTCTAGTCATGCAATTGGCATTTATTAAAGTCTTTTTTTTTTTAGTATAGATGACAATGATTTACCAAGGAATAAAGAATGAGCAAATAATTTTGGTACACATTTATTTTTGCAGTGTTAATTATGACTCTTGTTTCAAATGATTATGAAGGAAATCTCACAAGCATAAAAACATTTCCAAACACTTTTATTTGAAATCATTGCTATGTCTCCCAATTAGTACAGAAGAATAAAAAATCAATAATCTTGATGTTTATGAAAAGTAGTAAAGGAGATTGATTCAGAATATTTGTGCATTTCAACTGATTTCCAACTCAAAGTTCAGAAACCAGGCTTAGGCTGGACTAGATACGTAATAAACTTCTTCAGATAGAAGAATTAAGAATTACCAATTAAGATTTTTGGCACAACATGAAAAATATGCATGTTAGTAGAAATATTTTGTGATGACATGCATAAATATTCACTTTATAAAACTGTATTTTCTTCTTGTCTATGTTTTAAAGAATTGTTTCTGAAATAAACTACTTATGTGTTAAAGGTTTGCTCTGAAAAAGAAAAAAAAATCACAGCATCTGTATTCTCAAAATAAAATGCTTTTAGGGGAAGTTTTTGAATGTTCCTTTGCAGATTACTCAACAAATTACAATTCTGGACAGAGGACCAAATGGATTTCTGTTTTATCTAAGAAAAAAAATCCATTCAAAAGCTTGGTGCCCTAGAAATATGTATCTGTGAATTATATGTATGGCATCAAAGTTATAGTTCAGTAGATTTCTAAAAGGCTTTTGAGATAGAGACATGAATTTCTACAGATTCTAATTATAAGTTAGAAGCTGTCTCACTGTGGGAACTTGAAAATGAAGATAATTAGAGAAAATTCCAGTAGGAAAAATGTACTATGGTAAAAGGAGTAAAGTTTTCCTTCTTTTTTAAATTTCCTTCTCTGTCTCTCTCTCTCTCTGTCTCTCCTCTCTCTCTCTCTCTCTCTCTCTCTCTCTCTCTGTCTCTCCTCTCTCTCTCTCACTGTCTCTCTTGCTCTCTCTCTGTCTCTCCTCTCTCTCTCTCTTCCTCTCTCTCCTCTCTCTCTCGGCTGTATGGAGGATCGAACTTGGGCCTTTGTGCTTGCAATGTAGGCACAGTACTACTGAGCTAAATCCCTGGCCTGAAAAAGGAGTAAAGGCACACATGTATGCACACACACACACACACACACACACACACACACACTCAGAGAAGTAAAAGTCACTTCTCAGGAGTCACTATGATTCAATTGTAGATCAATAGTGTGTACTTAATGCATTACCCGGAGAACATTAATTTGCAATTACCACAGGTGATCTGATCCTCTGTTCTGTCCATTGACACAAATGACCTTTTGTTGAAAGAGGCTGTAGTCATTATTTTAAATAGAGTGAAAGAAAGACCAGGAAAAGCATAGATCACTTTTGCTCCACACTTACCCATACTGCAAGAAGTGAGACCCTTTGTATTTAGCCCCAAAACTTACATGGTGGGTAGTGTAATGAATGTGAGCATGAATGTATCTGTATAGAGAATGTATGTATGTATGTATGTATGTATGTATGTATGTATGAAGTGGTTGTTTATAAAAATATTTAATATGAAAGTATAACTATCATGATTAATTATTAAATAAATTATAACCTTCATTAACCTCTATTATGAGGAAAAATATGACTTTGGTTCAACTAAGTATGTGTCCCATTGCTGCATTTGGAACATACAAGCTGAAGAGCTTGGAAGTTGAGAGTTCCGTGCCTTACTAACCACACATTCTGCACAGAGAGCAGACTCCAGCTCTCTGACACCATCTCAGGTCATGCCGAGTGTAGCAGAGACTCATATGTCTTTCACAAAGTCTGGTAGTCATTCAGTGACATTGGTCTCAGAACAGCACCACCCAGCAAACCCCGAGGAGTTCATCTGACTTGTGAATGATTTAAGATAAATAGAAATGTGTCAGTTGGTGTATTTGAAATCTTAGCTCTCTTGCTTATAAATTACATGAACTTCATTTTCCTTCATATGTGAACATTTTATACTTTAGTTGTTATGTTTGTAGAAATAGTAATACTTCATAGATTGGTTGTAAAGAGTACATGTTATCCACTGGAGAGCTTATGAAATAGAACATGGAATGAAGTATGCCATAGATGCTAGATATTATAAATCTGTGCATTAACATAGACTTTTTTAATTTTAATTTTTATTATCAGCACATTTGCAGTACATAATGATTGCATTTATCATGAGGACTTGGTACATGTACACAATGCATTTTAACTTTTCCTTCATAATCTTAATTCCTACCTCTCTCTGATCCCCTCAATTCTTGTTCCTCTTCCTGTTTGCAAAAGTTTCATTTCTATTTTTTCTTCAGTTTCTCTTTGATCCCTTTTAACTTCCCACCTTTCTCCTTCCATCCGTCCTTCTATGTCCTGTTCCCATCTGATTTGAAAATATTTCTATTTCCTATTATGTCTTTCTTCTTTGTATTTTGGGTTTCTCATATAAGAAAAACTAATATTTAAATTGTGTGTCTGATTTATTTTACTTAACATTATGATCTCAAGGTGGATCCATTTCCTTACAAATGCCTAAAGTTTACAGTTTTCTTAGGATAAAGCAGTTTTCAATTGTGCATAAATATCACATTTTCTTTATCCATTCGTTAGTGCTTGTACTATTACATTCCCACCAACTATGTAGCAGAGTTCCTTTGTCCCCACAGCTTTGTCAGTGTTTGTTTTTATTTAACTATTTTATTTCTCCATGATAGAAATTCTTTCTTTAATAAATTATATATCAGTGTTATTTTTATATGCATTTCTCTTATGGTCAATGATGTCAAACATTTTCTCTTGCATTTATTGGCCATTTATATTTCCTTATTCTAAGCAGTATCTATTCATTTAAAAAACCCATATTTTGATTAGGTCTTTTATTTGGGGGGCTCTGTATATTTTAGGGTTTTTTTATATACAATGGTACCTCAGTTAACGAATTTAATTCTTCCCATGATATTCGTTGCAACCAAAGTACAAACAGTGCTCTATATGTTGCTCTTCTGTCCAAGGAACATCAGGAAAAACCTTGCCCCTGTTTTCTAGCTTGTATCTTCACTGTCTTAGTTATTTCCTTTGATGTGCAGGTTTTTTTTTAATTTGACATGATCCCATTTGTTGTATTATTTCTTGTACCGTAGTGGTTCTGTTTAGAGACTCTTTGCCTGTGTCTTTAAGAGTTTTACCTATTTCATTTTACAATATATTCAATGCTTTTGTTTTAGGTCTTTGAACCATTTTGATGTTTATAACCAATTTTCCAAGCAACATTTATTAAAGAAGCTCTCTGTCCTCTAGTGTACATTTTTGGCCCTTTGTCAGAGATCCAGTATTTGAATGTGACATAGACTTTAAAGTAAAATTTACAGACCTCTGTTCCAGTCTTTGACTACTACCTCACATTGGTAGAAAATGGAGGAAAGGGTCAAGTGTTATTACGTTGCAAAATAAAATAGAGGATATCAAAAGTAAGAGAAACCAGAAATAATATAGGAATGAAAGATGGGTCTCGAATAGAAGTAGCCCATTACTGAGATAGCACCACTTCCGGCCCGAGCTGCTAAGAAACACAGTAGCAATGGGCCATGTGGGACATCTCCAGAGAGAAGATAGAGAAGATAGTATCTTAGGACAACCCACCATGGGAAATGGGAAAGGAATTTTCCTGCCACTCCCAACTGCTTCTCTTTCACACAGGCTGTAGTTCATCCTCCTGCTAAGTTACCGCTGCCATCTTGGATCTTATTGTCTAGGGAAGGGTTATCCTTACCCAGTGGTATGGCCCACTGAGACACTTCAACCAGAGGGCTAGTCTCCTCTTCCTTCTGGCTGTCCAGATTCTGACTGAACATTCGGAGTGATAAATAGCTTCTTCTACATGTCCTCAAGTTAAAATTACGCACAATACTGTATTTTTGGAAAATCTACCTCTATATATCTTTAAACCATTGTTCCTACATACTCTTTTTAAAAGCAGATAAAATATATCCATGCTATTTTCATAGAAGCATAAATTTCAGAAATGAGATCATCTTTTCAGTCCATCAATTGTTGAATGTTATGTTCATATGACAACAATTTAGTGAAGATAGCATACAGATTTTTGTTTAAAAAAATGGCTTTGCCATACAATGACTGGATCAGTTTCCTTCCACTGTGAAATTCAAAAGTAGAAGTCATAATTTCCATTCATTCAACTTGTAATTGTTAAACATGGCAGGTATGAGGCGTAGTAAAAATAGATAACAGAAACATCAGATAGTAATCAGTGCAATGCAGAGAATTTAAATGGGACATTATGATAACAACTGGGTGAAGAAGCCTCCTCTGGGGCTGAATAGTGGCACCTCTCAGTTTTGTGATAGTATGGAGAGGAATACGTCAGGCAGACAGGACACAACATCTGAAGCAAAAACAAGGTTGATGTTTTCAAAGAAGGCCAGCACATACAGACTAGATCATACAGTACACTATTTTCTGTAAAGTAGTCCCATTTTTTCAAAGTGAAATAAGTCGTGGTTGTTTCTGAGTAGTGTCAAATTATGATCCAATTAATATTTTTAAATAATCAATTCTACTCATTGTGTGAATAATTTAGAAAAGTGAATGAGTGGAAGAGAAAGAGATTACATCAAACCAGGTCTTGATAATGATGGCATCAAGCAATGAAAACTGCAAATGTGACAACAAAAAGATAGGTTCACAGTATACATTTGAAGTACCACAAGATTCATTGACAGATTAGATGCTGTGGGACATGAAAATTTAAAAAAAAAAGAACAATTTCTAGATGTTGAACAAGTGAAGCTACAAATTGTGGGAAGTGAGAAAATTATCAATGCTACCCTGGTCATAGATAAGATATTTCAAAGGAAATGCCAGAGATGCAATCGTATCTCCTTTTTTTTTACTCCATTTTGTAGACACATACCACGTCTGAAAATGTATACATAACTCAGTGTAGATAGATAACCATGTACCTTGATCTTCAGCTAGAATATACACATTTCCACTTTTTTGAATGCTTCACAGAGATTAGAGTAGTATTAGATACAAGTAGATATAAATTTGGATTTGTGGATAGATGCTGAGAGATGAGTGGTTGGCTGGAAGTATCAGTGAATGTGTAAAAACAGTATATACACAGCCAAGCACAGTGGCTCACCCCTGTAATACCATCACTCAAGAGGCACAGGCAGGAGGATTGCTGTGAGTTTAAGGCTCACCTGGGCTCCACAGTGAGCTCAGGGCCAGCCTGAACTACAAAAGTGAGACCATATATGTGTGTATATATATGTATACACATATATATGTATATGTATATATATGATATATGTATATATGATATATATGTATATATATGATATATGTATATATATGATATATGTATATGTATATAATATATGTATATATACATATATATGTATATGTGTGTATGTATGTGTGTGTATATATATATGAAATAAAAAGTCAATGTATGGAAACTGAGTAGTTCAGAAGCCAGTTTTAGCAATACTTTCTCGTCCTCAGAGGTCTTCTTGAAGCTAAATTTTAGAAGATCTTGAATGAATCTTTTTTTCCCTTGGTGCTGAGGATCAAATCCAGGACCTCACACATGCTAAACAAGTGCTCTACTAATGATGGTGACTCTTAAAAGAAAATATTAAAAGAAATAAAATTGGCAGCAAATATCTACTTTCAAATAAAATAAATACGTGTGTAAAAAACATTTCCTTCAAAAAGGAGAGAGGATTATGTGTATTAGCCTTAAAAACATGCTCACCCATTTCTGTATCTCCTCTTCTTTTTTTTATGAGAGGCATTATCTCTCTGTTGTATTTAACTGGTCAGATCTTCCACACATTTAAAGTTTCTGACTCATCCTTCTTTAGGACACTTTTGAACTGTATTGCCCTAACCTGAAATCTAAATCTTGTTAGGTAAATGTCTCTTCCCTTATTTGCTTCTACCCTATGTAATCAAGGGAAAAAGAACATGGCTTACTGTTGCTTTGTTTTATTTAAGGTAGCAGATCTGAACTAGGAGGATTTTGTTGCAATTAAACATTAGACATGCAAGCATAAATCTCCATTATTCCCATATCAATTATTCTGTATTTGTAAGACAAAAGAAGATAATATATCTAATGATCAAAATATCAAACCTGTGTTTCAAAGAGCTAGTTTAATTCCACAGTGACAGATGTGTCAGATATTATAATTTTTAGCATATTTCTTCATGTGGAAAATGACATGATTTCAGTTGTCATGCTTTAAGGGTATGATCCATAATTTCATTATCATCTCCCTAAATCAATTACTACCTCACAGATATTAACTGCATTTGCCTGATACCAGTTGCCCTTATGTAGCATATAAAGTGAGAGAAAGATCCCATGACTCATCATTGGTTCTGAAAATAGTGATGTAGGAAAAAAAATCAGTATCATCACTGGTGAATTCAGCATGATCAAATGAACCACACCTTGCACAGGTGCAGTTTCACACACTGAAATTAAGAATAATGTGGCATATTTGTAGTGCATTACCTCTCTAAAATACACAACATAAATATGAGTAACCTAGAAGTCTTTAAAAAGCAGCAGTTCTAGAGTGTTAGGGAATTATATATGTGGGGACTGTTTGTGATAACAGTTTCAGAATACAATAGAAGCAGTGGTTTAAAACGTAGCATAGATGAGAAGGAAATAAAACACATAAAGCCCAGCTCACCTGCACTTATTTAATTTTTTTTTTCTTTAACCTAATTCCTATTCATTGATTTAATGCTTGTAGCATATTGAGGTGTGGAGGTGAGAGGTGATGAGATTTTAGTGTGTACTCTTAAAGCATGACTATTGAAACCCAATATTTTCCTACTCTCAAATCTTTATGTTCATCTATGAGTGATTAACTACATACAGTGTACATGTGATTGTTTCAGTTCTGGAGCTCAGTAGTGCAACTTATCTTAAAAATTAAGTGTTGTAGAGGAAAAAGGAGACACTACCTCAAACAAGAAACTAGTTGGATATTAAAGTACAAAATTCAGAATTTGAATCAGATGCTCTATCACATAGATGCCAACAACATCCTTCTGGAACATAGCAGTTCGCAAGTCTTATCTTGTTAAATCTTTGCAAGAAATGTGCATAACGATGCTTCCTGACAGACGTAAAACACAACATACCCTATGCTGCTGTAGTCCTGTGCAGTTATGTCTGAGAGTAGAATGAGAAAACAGACCAAAGCATTGGTGCCTAGATTATTATTTGCTGAATAAAATAATAAGAATGGGTGGTTTAAGAAAGTTGTTTTTTTCTCTTTTAAAAAGTGATGAGTTTTAGAATTTCTTTCATCTAGTCAAAGTCCAAAATTACATACTAAATATTTGCTGGCTGCACCCCCAGCAAACTTTAAGAGAATGCCTTCAATGCATAAACCCAAGTTGTGACCTAATATAAAGGAGAGCAAATCACTTTGAACATCAATATTTGTAGTAGTTTACTCAATATTAATTGGGATCATTTGTTTTGAAGTATTTAGAGCCAGTTGATGTGTTGAAATTGAACTTTATATATAACTATATATATATATATATAGTTCATATATAAACTGGATGTATCCTATATATATTATCTTTATTCCATATATATAACTTTATATATATGGAATAAAGAATTTATAAAATGAAAATGTAGATTTTCATAGAAAGAAAAAACTGATCTAACCTGGCCATATATTTGATGCAAAATATTTAAAACTAAATGACATTTTTCAGAAACACACGAGAAGAGAACCTCTCCAGGTCCATTTTATGTATTGTTTCTTATAGATAGAAACTTGACTGCCACATATGAATAGCATGTACACTTCTATGTGTGAATAGCAATATTTTAGCATGCTGCATATATGAATTTGACAATGATGGATTCAGTCACTGTTAAATGATATCTTTGAATTATGAGCTACATATGCCTTCAGCTATTAATAAAGGAGATTACTAAAAAAGGAAAAAAATAACTACTGCAGGCAAGATCTAGACACCCACATTAGTTACATCAGATGAGCTAAAATCCATGTAAAGGGTCTGTCCAATTTAACTGTGACAATTACTACTTTAAAGGTTGGGAAGAGTGCTGAGCCAGACATAGTAGTACACTTATATAGTCACAATGCTCTGGGAGGCTGAGACAGGGAGATTCCAAATTTGAGTCCAACCTGGGACACTTAGCAGTGTAATAGCTCTGTCTCGAACAATAGAAAGGGTTGGGGATGTAGCTTAGTGTAAAAGCCCTGGGTTCAAGACCAGTACCTCCCATCCTACTCTCCCCCATGAAAGAACAAAAGAGAAGGAAAGAATATTGAAAAAGCAGAGCCGCTTCTCTGCATTTGGAAAGACACTGGTTCATCTGCATTATATCTAAGTAATAATACAGATGACTTACTGTTTAAGTGATGGCACAAGTGCCACAGATGCCGAGTAGTACCGCAAAGTGAAAAGGAGTCTGTGGTGAATTATTGCGAGGTCTGAATTAGAAGTTTATATAAGTAGAGGGATAGAGAAATATATTCTGGACATGAAGTGGATAGGAATGTTGCTTGTCACTGACTGGTACTTTCCAGTGTCTTCATTTTGCTTTGTTTGTCCATGGGCTGAAGGCCTCGTGTTCCAGGAACAGACCTTTAGTGCTACCTGCTGGGTCTGCTCCGCGAGCAGCACAGAGACAGTTCTTGTGCTTTCTGCTGTGTCTCTAAAAGCTGGTAAATGCGATCCAAATACAGTACCTGCCACACACATAGAGTATGTCAGCACTGAAACACTCTTATATGGGTTTTTATGTCGTTTACTTCCTAGAACTCTGTGAGCCCACAGCCCTCGGTGAGACACGTGACCGCACTCACAGGTGTAAACAATAGACACTCCGCAGTGTGCTTCAGACGGAGTGTTTTGTAGAGCAGGTGTTTTAAATGCATTTCTAATTCATGATATTTTCAAAGTCTGACGGGTTGACGGGGATTTAATCTCAGCATACAGCGGGAAGATTTCCCCTGCAGGCTAATGAAATGAAAAGGAGGCTGAAGTAGGCTACAAGAGGCACATGGGAAAGTGCACGGAGAGACAACACTCAGGCCTGGGCTGGAGCTTAGTTTGTATAAACCAGTCATAAAAAATAACAACTTTCTGAATTTTTATTTTTCATCCATATGTCAAGAAATTAAGAATGAGTTTTTCTTAAATTGGAAATTCCCTTAAAAACCATAGATCCTATTGTTTTCTTTCTTCACCCTTTTGTAAGTATGGAATGCTTACAATATATTGGCCTATTTTATGTCTGCTGAAAAGCCCAACTAATAGACAATTGAATTTTAATGTTTATGTCCCAGAACATATTATTAACT
Source organism: Petromus typicus (assembly GCA_004026965.1). NCBI lineage: Eukaryota > Metazoa > Chordata > Mammalia > Rodentia > Petromuridae > Petromus > Petromus typicus. Next base: position 98,831 of record PVIR01000914.1, on the reverse strand, counting down.
CACTGTTAATGGCCATATACGACACTTTCACAAATGTGTTTTTATCAATAACAGATTAACTGTCAAATCAACTATCAAATTGTGAATGCTTCGAGTTACAAGGTAGATAGTATTAAGATATTGTTTTCCCATTAATAAATTTTTCTCATTGTAGTCAAATTGCTCCATTTTCTTGGAATGTTGAATTTTTACTTAAGTTGTTGAGTGACCACACACCTTTTTATTCATCTTCACAGTCCAGAAAACATATTTGTGTGTTAATTTCCCCCATGTACTGCTCTCTCCAGACATTATGACTTATTCTCCTCTGCTGATCCAAACTCTGTGTGGCATTTTAGTAAATGATATGATGAATCCAGTTTTCCCAGCTGTGTTGGTGCTATTCAGAAAGAAAGATTGCCTAAAATTATGGATTTGAGTCATCTGACAGCTATTGTTTGGACATATAGTTTCCTTTTCTTGGCCTACTTTCCTCGTGAGAAGCGCTGAGCACGCACAGTGTTCCCTGCACGCCTGCGCCCCACCACCTGTGTTACTGCAGAGTAATTGAAAAATGCCATGTACTATTGCTGCCCCAAAACACCAGCTTGAGAAAATGAGAAACTACTTTACTAGAAAATCCTAATGCCTGTGGAGCGAAAGTGGCCAAGCTGCCTCCAACTGCAACCATAGCCCCTAACCAAAGTCTGCATAGGGGCCTGGTGTAGGGAGGACTCCTGTGTCATCCTAGCCTTTTTCGTCTTGCGTTCGCGGGAAAGTAGGACCATCAGCAGTAATATCTTTGAAGAGACAAGACAGCAGTTATCATTCATTGGCCTTCCATGTTGTGCCAGGCTCCCCATTTTGTCTCTAGTCTTTCATGAGAGGCTAGAGGCCCTGTGCCTCTACATGGTACATTTTATTATTATTTCTCGGTTCAGGTCATTATGGAGATCTGAATCCTGTTGGAGCTTGCTTTGTAAAGAACAGATACAAAGAGAGAGGCAGGGGTTGCCTCGCCTGCAGGGCACACTCCTTTGAGTAATCAGCTTGGGCCATCTTCAGTCAAGTTGTGTCGTCAGCAGAGTGCTACAGAGATCAGACCTACAAACACTCTCCCGGTTGTAAAGTGGGTGGCCCATCACTTGTGCTGCCTTTGAGGAAATACTTGGAGAATTGAAAACGTTATTCTGGTTGGCAAAATGTGGTTTGGATCTTAGTACACAATGCCTTGAAAACTATTCTCTTCGGTGTTTTTTCTTCAGTTGAACTTAGATTAGGAAGTTAATTAAATGAAGAATAGCAACAGATTGACAGTGAAAACTAGACTTTCAAGCTTCATAAAATTCTTTCTTGATAACAAAGGTGTGTGGGAAAGGGGAAATACATGTACTTAGAATTTGTTAGCAAATCTATAAAAGGTTGGATGACAAGATAAATAACGTGATTGACAATTAAATTATGACATACAAAATAAAACAAGGGATGCAACTCATGCCAATAGGGTTTATCAAGGAGTAGCAATTAAAAGGTGGCTTTGATAATATTTAAAAAGAAGAACTGCTTATATGTCAGGCTTATTTTTTTCTGACCTGAACCTTTCAGAAACATCTGTAGGGCTCTGCATTTGTTGTTCTTTTTACCACACACGATTTGATGTGGCCAGAACATAGAAAGCTGAACTCAAAGCCAGATTTCTTAATGGGAGGATGTGTGGACAGCTATTTGACTTAGTGATCCTAGGCAGTTTAGTAGCAAAGCTGGAATAAACTCTCCTTTTGGGGGCAAAAAGATGGTATTCTGCTGAATGTTAGAATTTTATCAGTTGGAAAAAAAGCTGCTTGAGAGACCTAAGATTATAAAAGCATTTGAGATCTCAGAAGGAGTTTAAATCAATGCACTGCCACAGTTAAGGAGCAGATGAAAGAGCCTGCTGTCTCAATTGCCAGGAAACTACTTAGAAACTCACACTTTGATTTCTTCACATAGTTCATTACATTACTGCTAAATGCAGTATATAGGGACATCATGACTTTGATGTTGTACAGCTCCAACAAATGGAAGATAATATGACAGAACAACTAAGATTTGTGGTTTTATGTGAATATACAAATATATCCCTGTCTAGCTTCCTGTGTATTATGTATCTCCAGGGGCTCTCTTTTCACTTTTATAAAATTATAATTTTGGTTTTATTCATGAATCTATGTAAGCAAGGCCATGGTTGTGTAATACAAAAAGCTTATGGGGGATATTGTTACACTTAATGATTATTTTTAACAATATGTGTCATTTACCAACTTAAAAAGCATAGAGCAGTTTACACATGTTTGTCAATACCAGTTTGACCTCAATTCAGTGATGAATTTTTAATTCTGTGCCTTGTTTCATAGATGGACTCTATTCATGGCAAGATGCTTCAGCCCTTTGCAAGTACTTATGACTCTTAACATAAAATGTAACTTGAAGGCCATTGCAGATACATTTATGTTTTTGTTTAAAAGTTGTTACTTTCCAATGATCCCTTTTCAGATGAATATATAGAAACTTTGAGCCTACTTTCTTCTTAAATTATAAGCATATATCTTACTTGTATATAGTCTGGAGGTCTGTATTCCTAAAATGTGGATCATAGTTTGTCAAGAAATGACAAGAAATGAAAAAAGATTGTTATGAACGTGGATTCAGCCATGTTGTACCTAACAGATCAAGTTCACCATTTGGAAACTTGGTCATATTATAAAATATCACTTCAGATCTGTGCTGCTATACTAGACAAAACCTTGTACCAGTCAGATGTTACTGGATGCACCTGTAGTTTCAAATCTCAGTGAAGCTAAGGCAGAAAGGACTCAAGTCCAAGCCCCTTTGAGACTAAAATACTCTGTCTCAAAGTAAAAATGAAAGCATAAATTATTTTTTAAAATGGCTGGGGATGTAGCACAGTGTAAAGGCTCTAGATTCAGTTCCTACTGCCACAAAATGAAGCAAAGCAAAAACCAGCAAAATAAAAGCACGTGGTAGTGTCTAGATCCTCTGCTTTGCTACACTTTTCTTGGCCAAATCAAAGATATTGATTGTTTAATGGCCTACCTGTTAAAAGATGGTTCTGGTTTATGACTCACCTCTTGAACTTGCAACCTAGCTTTTTTTGGTTTGCACAGTCTGTACATCTTGTACAACAGTCATATGTTCTGTTATACATTACAGTATTGCACTTAAGAGTTGCACAGATGATAGCAAGGCCATCAAATCAGTGTTCCCTTTGACCATTTCTTTGTTCTAAATATTGTAATGTGCGTACATTAAAATTCCTTATTTCAGAGCCAAGTAGCAGGGATGGAACTCAGTCATTAAATGAGGAATGTCTGTGTTTAGCTGGCATCATTCCTTTCAGTCTAATTTTGAGAGCTTCCAAATAAACTGCCTTTTACATTTATTTTTTTTTCTGCAATTGACAAAACTTTCCATTTGATGTTTCCTTGGCACTCTCCATTCTACTGGTGAGGTATAGTACTGTTCAGCCTGAGCTATATCATTTCTACACACTCCCACTTTCAGAGTGTAATTTAATCTTTATAACTGTATTATCATCTACATGTTCCAGGTGGGGGTTGGGGAAAGGGTCGTACAGCTACTGATCAACAGAGGTGGGTCTCAGACATAGGTAATCTTATAGGAACAAAGCTGTTGTGTTTTGTTTTTAATACCATGACTTCATGTGAGTAAATCTAAAGCCCATGACCTTCTTTGGCAGCCTTAGAACAAAAACTTGTTAGGTCTTAACAATTCCGTCCAACCTAATTCATGCCTTAATGATTTATTCATCTTATGGAATTTATTTTTGGTGCAGATCTAGCTTACAAAGTATTGCCTCCTATTTAATCACTGAAGTATGTTACTTTAGTTTCCTGTGTGCTAAGCATTTAGTTTCCATTTTTAAGTGAAGCAAGTTGATCACCATTACTCAACTAATATGTCCTTTAAACTCAGCTCTCCCCTATTTCTGTGTAGGAATGCTCTTAACCTTTTCATTGAGTATGAAAAAGCTTAAGACATTTGGCTTTAAGAATAGTACTTCAAGTCCAAGCTCTTTCTATCTTTCAAGTAAGAACATTACTCTGTCATCTGCCAAATCAGGCTTATTCTGAACACTTAAATAAGGCAGTAAAAGAGATTTTTAAACTGCAGATTTCCACAAGTAACTAATTTATTGTGAATCTAGTCAGTTTCAGGTAATGAGAAATAATGAGAAAGGAAGAGTTCCACACAGCTCTCTCTCATCTCCTCGCCCTGTGGAGGACCTCTTTTCCTAGACAGGCTTCAATTAAATGAGCCTAGGCCGGAAGTGGAAATCTGGGTCCATCAGAGCTCTGGAGGATACACCTGAGCTTGATGGCACACCTTGAACCCAGCCCCACAGGGGATGCTGAGAGGTCCTGCTGAGAGTCTAGTAGCCTTCACTTAAACCTGCTCACTATCAGGGGATTAATACTTATAAAAATAATTAATGGTATCAACTAGGCCCTGCTGAGAAGAAAGATAACCCAGCCCTCACCATAAAGAATTTACAGATTATACTGAGCAAACATGTTAGTAGCTATTGAAAGTCCTAATTAGATCTGCTAAACAAACAATTAAAAGATATAACAAAATAGTGGCCGAGGAGTTAGCTCAGTGGTTCCGGCTCCTGTCTTGCAAGTGCAAGGACCCAGGTTCGATCCCCGGTAACTACATACCATACTAGGCATGGAGACTCACGCCCAGCAGCAACCAGTACCACACACCATAGTGCCGGGCGTGGTGGCTCACACCTGTAATCCCAGCACTCGGGAGGCAGAGGCAGGAGGATTGCTGTGATGTGAGTTGGAGGCTGAGCTCAGGGCCAGGCTGAACTACAAAGCGAGACCCTGTCTCAAAAAAAAAAAAAAAAAAAAAAAAAAGATATCACAAAACACACAAATTTAGGCATAGTGGCTACATTTTTGGAGTTTCAAAAGGGCCATTTACTTTCTTATTACTTCTTTTTTTATTAGTAGAGGTTTGCAATTCACTCAGATCACAATCATCTTGGGGAGTGGTTACATGTACATATTATAATTTTTTAATCCCCTTCTCCTCCCCTCCTCCCTTTTCCAGTTCCCCCTTAACTTTGAGATAATAATGAATCCCTGTATGGAGTGTAAAGGTTATGAAACAATAAAGTGCCACTCTGAGAAATTCCATTTTCTAAGATCAAATTCCACGAATCAAGCTTCATTCCCAGTGGTCTGCTGGTATCCTAAGATTTATTTTTAGTCAGGTCACTAATTAGAAAATGGTTCTTGTTTCTTCTAAAACAACTTCTTATAAGTACTGCTTATTTTAAAGAGCAGTGAGAAATGTTAATGTCATCTAATAATAAAAATTAAGAAACAATTGTGAATTTACAAGAAATTGCATAAATGATGTAAAGTTGGCCGCATGTGTACATGTATCTGAAGTGTCCACATCGTGTGGTCATTTCCAGGATACCCAGCACTGCCCACCATCCCAGCCATGCTCAGTTGCTGTCTTGTAGTATTTCCTGCTTCTTCAGGTTATGTCCTCTTCACATCCTCACCATATGTAATACCAACTGAAGAGAAAGAGCACCCAAGGAACATTCTTGGTCTTAGGCTGTATTGCGTTCTCCAGAGTTCAGAGATACCTAGTCTCTGTACACCACTCTTGGGCTGAGCTTATCATAGATGACTGTGTATTATTTATGTATGAAGAAAATCAATGAATTTCATATTATCTCATTAGAAAAAAAGGAAAAGATTAAGACAAATTTTATTGTTCATTCTGTGAAAAGTATTTCTATATTATTTTGGGAAATGTTTTTGTAGTAGTTATAACATGCCATAAAGTATATGACACGATGTGACTCTCAAAATAAGGTTTCTTACATTCATGTAGCATCCAAAAACACTACATAAAAACATATTTATAAGCATGTACTATTAAAAATGGGATCTTACAGTAAACAAACAAAATTGAGGAAAGTATCAGTTGACCTCTAGAACTTTCAACCTGTGGGGGAAATTAGAATGATGTTGTTATCTGTTTATTTCAGAATAGTTATCTGTTCTGAAATAAATACTTATCAACTTTAAGAAAGTTATAACAAGCCCTACAATGTTCCAATTGTTCTTCCTAAGGAAAATATTCTTTTAAAAATGTAAAGGGAGTTGATAGAAAATATTCTTGTTTATATTTAGTAGTTCCTCTTTGCTCTTTCTTACATTGCAGTAACAGCCACTTCAAATTAAGCACTGGAGGATTCTAGTTTCTACCTTTGATTTGGGGTTATTATCGTTATTATTGCAAGAAAGTAATGAAAAGTATTGACAATCTTCGTCTAGAAGCATGGACTTTACAAAAACAATTTTGTTAGGGTTGAAAATTATTTTATCCAAATTTTACCTGTATGTTTTTGGTTCATGGAACATATGAACAAACAGATGATTATTGTTCCAGTCAAACATTTTCTTACAGCCAGTGTCTGTATCTGACCCATAGTACATGGTGTGATCTGGGTCCTGGTTCTGCCACTCTCTGGTCATATGCCCTGGACCAATCACTGCAGTTTTCCAAAGTTTTCTTTTCCCTCATCTGCAAAATAAAGCTACAAATTAACCCTATGTCTTAGGTGTATTTTGAGAAGTAACTAATAAAATACATTTTAAAGTATTCAAGAGTGCCTGACTCATACTAAAAGCTCATGTCACATTGGACATTCTGTTGTTTTGTTAAATCACACTATCATTCAACCAAGTTTGAAAAATATCTAATATCCAAAAGTCACTCTATCCAATTCTGAAATTTAAATTAATATGACCTTGTAACAACTGCTTTTATACTTTAAAACGTAAAATACAAAAGACTATGGGCTGTATCCCTAATCTTACCTTTCTCTTATTGGAGCCAAACTTCTTACAAAAATAGTCTATCACCATTTCTTCAGTTCCTCAGCCTTTCTCCATTCCTCAGCCCTGCCACAAAGAAAGCAAAAACAAACAGCTTCTTCACTGCAGGGCAGCTTCTCCCATCAGCACAAACGCTGAGGAGTGTCATCGTGCTGCCTGAGCTTATGATCGTTCCTCAGCTCTAATGTTCCCAACCTTTCCTCAGTGATTGACTTTAACATTCTGGAATCTCTCCTGCTTAGTGTCCTTTGTGGTCTCCTTCCTCTGAAAGGCTGGTCTCCCCCTACACATACCTTTTCTCTCTCCCCCTTCAACGTTCCCCGTTCTAGAGACTTTCAGTATGTTTTCAGTAAATTCAACCAACTTAGTACCAAGTAGGTACCAGGTAGATATGCAAAGGTTATTTAATGAAGGACCAAAAAGGCTTTAAAAGATCTTGAAATAGAAGCTTATTTTCCTTTACTTTCATTCCAGTTTGATAAAGCATTTCACTATTGGCTAATATTGCGAACATCTTCATGTATAGAATCTACCTCTTGTACCCATAGGTTTCATCTAACCATAGATGGAAAATACTTGGGAAAAACCACAACTGATAGTAAATGTATACAGACTTTTCTTATCATTATTCTCTAAAAATAACAGTAGAGCAACTATTTACATTTTGCTGCCTATTTTATATATAGATCTGAGCAGCCACAGATTGTGACGTCTGTGGAGTGTCCTGGAACTGATCCCCTGGATACTGGAGAGCAGTAGTAGGAAAATGAGATGGAGATGAGTTCTGCTTTGCTTAAATTTACTTGGATAATTTGTTCACTGGATCGATTTGGAATATAGATTTGGAAGACTGTTGAATTCCATCTTACAAATTTTAAATGTGTAATGATGTTGCTCTATCTAGATGAAGAACAGCGTACTTGTAATTGTATATATGTTCCTGAAGTCTATATATGCTGTCAAATTGAAGAAGTATCTTTGGAAATGATCAACCTGGAAATTCTTATCTGAATGTATATTCTTCAAGCTCTATCCTGTGTCCCTACAGAAATCACAAAATCTCTCCTTTTTTTTTTTTTTTTTTTTTTGAGAGAGAGGGTCTTGCTTTTGTAGTTAAGGCTGGCCCTGAGTTCAGCCTCGAACTCAGCAATCCTCCTGCCTCTGCCTCCTGAGTGCTGGGATTACAGGCGTGAGCCATCATGCCCAGCACTGTGATGTGTGGTTCTGATTGCTGTTGGGAGTGAGTCTACACATCGTTGTATGTGGTTACTGGGATCGAACCTGGGCTCTTTCACTTGCAAGGTAGGCACCAGAACCACTGAGCTAAATCCCCGGGTCCCCATTACATTTTTATAGAAAAGATCTAAGTTTCTTTAATTCAGTCTTTCTTAACATTAGATTCTTTTTTATTTCTATTTATGTCATATGGTGAGTCAAATTTAAAATCTCTTCTTAATCATCAATGAACATGTCCGTGTTGAGAACAGAATAAGGGACAAATCCTGTGCTAGTTACCTGGCATAATATAGTGACTAGCATAAATCTAGCGCTTCCCTCTGTAAGTTTCCATCTAATTGGGGACTGAGTTGTCAATCATCTGTAGCAAACACATACGGATTTTTCTTGTCATTATTCTTAATCATGCAGTGATCACAAGTCAAAAATGTCTAAAAGCAAAGCTCACTTGCTCTGGGTTTCTAGAGAGCTCCCTGAAGAATTAACATTTCCCGCCAGACTGAGGAGTGATTGGTGGTTAGTCATGGGTACAAGGAAAGGCCTCCTAGGCAGTGAGAATTTCCTGGGAAAAGATTTCTTTCTACAGCAAAGAAAAAATTTGGCAAATTGAGGAAAGACTCGGGTGACGGATGAGTAGTGAACAAAAAGAACATCAGCAGAGCTACGTGCGGATGTAGGTGGGATAAATGAAGGCTGACTTATGTGGATGAATACCAGGCCACCCTAAGTTTGACCACCAACAGGTTGGAGAAGTACTGTGTCTCCAGGCTGCACCTCTCTCTATGGGGAAGATGCGAGGACTGAAATGCCTTTCTTGTGTTTGCTGAACTTACTCTTTCAAAATTAACCCATTTGATCTAATTTTAGCACCTGCCCTGAGTCGTATCTAATGTGTCTGTTTAAAGAACACAGTACCTATTTAAGTACGTAGTACACTGTACCTATTTAAAGTACACAGTGCAATGTATTTAGAAATACATGGGCATCTGTAACCTGTCACATCAAGTGGATGACAATAGTCATCATGTCTGGCATTTCCCGCTCTGCAGTCTCTCATTTCCTGCCTCTCCCACCAAGCCTCCACCACCCATTGATCCAACATGCCTAAAACGGTCTGGTACCTGAAATAAACATTTTTTGAATGAATCACAAGGGAATGTCTTTGGAACTCCAGTTCTTTGTTTGATGTTGCATTGATCTGCCTTTCCCAGGTATGCAGTGCTATTCAGAATCAGGACTTCACTGTGATTGAAGACTACTGCACTGGCCTCAGAGCCCTGCTTTATCTGAAGAGCATCGAAGAGCTGCAAGACTGGGATGGGCAGAGTCCAGCCACCGTGAGTCACCAGAAAGGGAAACCAGTTCCACCTATTGCAGAACTCACCGGAAAGGTATGTGCTCACCTGTCTGGTGTTAGTCTTGCGGACTCTGCTTCCATGTGTTTCTGTTTCAGATCTTGTTTACTTTCCCACATTCTTGCTCACAGAGGAAACACAGTGCCAGGCGGATGTGATTTTTGCAATAGACTCATTCTGAAGCAGGTTTGATTACAGCTCTATGATGGGCCTGTGAGTTACCTTTTTTATAAAACCAATATCACACAAGGTCACATAAAAGAACAAGATGGAAGTTTGTGTGTAAAGTGCTTCCAAATTCTTGCTTACCATGGTGTTGACCAGTGGGAGACTAGAGATTTCTTTATTCTTTAACAAGCTCTGGAAATTATAACATTGCCTTTCTATTTTCAAGACAATCAAATCACTGGAGTCTTGAATAACATGATGAAGTTTTTTTAAATTAAAATCTAATCAGTATCTTTTGTAACTGCTTCTGCTGTGTGGGTAAACCTGGGCTCAAAAGGTTCTGTCCCAACTTTCTCACTAACTGCTATTTTCTGAGAAATATACACTACATTTACATTTTGTATAATACAGTGATTTTAGCAACTCTTTTCTAAAACAACATTCAGCATTTCGCCTTTGTATTTCCTTTGTATTATTCTAAATAGACAGCCATTGTCAGAAGACATTTCTTGAGTCCTGAATGAGGGGAGGAAAAAAATTATAATTCTTAGTCTTTTCAGCTTGTCACTACATCAATAATTAACCTTAAAAAAAGAGAGGCTGTATAAAAAGATTCTTTAAGGAAGCATTTAATAATTCAAATGAATCTTAACTTGAAACAGGTCACATGAAAAAGAATGGAAAACAAAAACCCTGGGTACTCTGCTTTGGTAGGCTGGGGGAGGGTCTCAGGAAGAATCAGAGAAGCATCAGATCACTGGTTGATCTTAGTTAGAAATAGAACTGTCCCTCTCCTAACACACAGACAAAATAAAACCGTCTTGAAGAATAATGTATATGATCGTGAGCTCAATGATGAAAAAGGGAAGAGGCAAGGGAATAAAATCTTACAATATGGGTTCCAGGCAAATATCGTGATGAATGACTCCATGAGTGGCAATCAAATAGAAAGACTGTGACATTAATATTTATAATATTGTAATTAGCAAGACAGTGCCTAAGCAGAATTGTTAGTGTAACTAATCATATTATCATAAACTGAGTCTGCAGTATTTAACTAGTGAGGGCTCTTGCCTCTATCAGTGACTGTCAGTAACCTAGGTTTATTTACAACTAAAAAAAAATTCACAAATGACGTTGATGCATTCAATGTAAACATCTCAAGGAAACTGTTTGAGACACCATGTGTATGATCACCTATACAAGCATTGTCTCAGCAGTGGGTGGTTGCCATGTGAGCTGAAATATAAGTAACAACATTTCTCTGTAGTGTTTTTGTCCTTAAAAGACTTCTGTGCTCATCTCGAAACTTACACATTCAAAGAAAAGATAGATAGTGATGGGGACACATGTACGGGTGATGGAAATGGAAATTGATTTTCTAACTAGATTCAGACTTTATTTTAGTAAGGCTGGCCTTCATCAAAATCATTAAGTATATTTTTTAACATTATCAATTGTTAGAAAAGATAGATTTTTGCCTATGTGGTTATATTGGTGATTCATTTCTCAGCACTAAGTTGAGGAACAAGCAGATGGTCTGGTAATAGATTTGTGCTCTGAATTATCTAGCTCAGGCTGACATGATTACAACAATAGTTAATATACCCTTTAGGTTAATGTCCCTAGTATTGATTCAAAGTGCTCTGGATGCAGGATACAGGTGACTTCCTAATTGTTCCTTCCGGGTGGTGGTGGTGGTGGTGGTGGTGGTGGTGGTGGTGGTGGTGTGTGTGTGTGTGTGTGTGTGTGTGTGTGTGTGTGTGTGTGTGTTTGAAAGGAGCTCATATTATGCTTTTGTTAGCTCAAGAGTAGCCTGCTACTCTTTATGTCTTATGGATATTTCATGCTATGAGGAAAATAAGAGATGTAGATCCTTCATAGGAGGACTCACTAGAAGACTTGTTGGCTTCTTTAGTCAGAAGAATTTTTTTTGAAATGTACAGTTGTGGTGCCATGTAATCTTTTATTCATAGGTTAGGCTAGAATAACTTGAGTAATTATGAAAATCAGTTAGAATGCAAAGTTTGATGATGGACAAAAAAATAAGACTGATTGTAGGAAGAAGAATTGTCCCATGTTAGCCATGTTATTTTTCATGTGATTGATATATTTAATATACGTGGCATACGCTCACCTCATGCTTGACTAAACTCCTCAACCAGTGTTTCTTCAAGTAACTTTTGAAGGGCAGGAAGTACTGTCTTTACAATTTTACAGTGCAAATTGTTTTTACTCGTATGAAGAGAGTAAATCCCAGGAAAGCGCAGTCATTAGTTTTGTCACAATATTCATTTGTCCTTGTTTAACTACTGGTGCTTAAAACCTGAGTTCTTCTTGTGAGAAATATAGATTTCCAGGTGCCATGAATTCATCTTGATTCAGCTGATGGGGAATGGACCAGGAGTCTGTATTTTCACATTGTGAATCTGACAGAAGGGTTTTCATTGCCAAAAGGAGTGAAGCAGATAATAGCAATAGCAAACACACAGGTTAAAGGGTGAGGGTTGAGCAAAGCATGAGAATCTACCAGTAATGATTCTGAGCCAGAAGAAAAATGAAATACAAGGAGGCAAGAAAGGAAATCCAGACATTTAACAGTGGTTTCTCCATGGCCAGAGGTTAGGGTAAGGGAAGCTAATGAGAAACTTGCCTGGAGGACACTTACACTCAGGGTTAACAGGAAAACTACTAGATTGTGTGGTGCTTCATTACTTAATATCTAGGCAACTTGGACAAATTGCTTCATTTCTCTAAACCTGTATCTAAAACTTTAAAATGAAGACAGCCATAGTGCAGGTCTCTAATTTCTCATTAACCCTTCTGAAATCTAAAAAAAAAAAAAAAAAGATGAAATCAATTTTTTTTCATATAAGTCATTTGGAAGAAATCCTGTCCTGGGTCAGGGATTTAGCACAGTGGTTCTGGAGCCCGTCTTGCAAGTGCAAGGACCCGGGTTCAATCCCCCGGTAACCACATACAATACTGGGCGTGGAGACTCACACCCAGCACCAACCAGTACCACATACCACAGCGCCGGGTGTGGTGGCTCACACCTGTAATCCCAGCACTTGGGAGGCAGAGGCAGGAGGATTGCTGTGATGTGAGTTTGAGGCTGAGCTCAGAGCCAGCCTGAACTACAAAGTGAGACCCTGTCTCTAAAAAAAAAGAAAGAAAGAAATCCTGTGTGTTTGCTATTGCTATTATCTGCTTCACTCCTTTTGGCAATGAAAACCCTTCTGTCAGATTCACAATGTGAAAATACAGACTCCTGGTCCATTCCCCATCAGCTGAATTAGTGCAGGCACTAATGTGAGGCTGTTAAAAATCTTTTCTTATTCTTCTCTGAGAACTTTTAAATGTTTACTATAAGTAGATATGTATTTGATCCCAGGTTGCTGTACAAGTTCTTGAATTTTGGGGCTACAGGTGGGAATGTTTGGCAAACTGGGATACATGGGCCATTTTACTTTTTTTAACCCCCTGCCCAAATCTGAATCAATGTACATAGCTCCAAGGATTTTAAATAAAAACTTGTAAAAGAATATATTCAAGTGTAAATATAACTGCAAAGATACCTTTATGCCAAGGTAAGAGTTGGAGTTGGAAACAAGGTATATATTTTAATGATAAAAAATAAAAATATATTACTCATGAGCATTTTAAAGTGTGGTAAATAAGTATTCAATAGGAAGGCAATAAAGCACTTCATAGTCTGAACAGAAAAGTACAGAAGGAAATGCCCTCACTGTTCTATGCTGGGGTGACAGCGGGACACTGAGGAGCCTTGGAAGGGAAGTGGCCGAAGTTGAGGGCCACACCAACTGTCACATGCTCTTATCTGTGTCCTTTGTGACTCTCCAACTCACCAAGGGAACATGCTCCAGCCTTGCCTGCTCTTCACATTCACCCCTAAACTCTCACAATTAATGTATCCTACTGTGCTCAACCTCCCCTGCAGCGGGAATCATGCAGGAGCTGAGTCTGTTTTTCCTACTAAAGAATAAATCACTTCTCTTATTCATCTTTGTATTCCAGTCAGACCTTAATAAATTTTATCTGAATAAGAGCTAAATGAAAGGATGAATGTTAGAAGAACAAGCATCAACAGTAGCATTACAATTAATACTTGCGTGACTCTTACAGCCATTACTTTTTCTAGTACATTAGAAAAGAATGTTTAAAAAAAAAAACAACTTCCAATTTATAATCCTATTTTGTATACATCACTAGATTACTAAAAGGAGCAAGAAAGAAAGCATGATAGAAAGAGTAAGTTTGCCAGGTTGGTCTGGCAAAATGTGGCAAGATTGTGAACCTCCTAAGGAGTCAAACACACCTTCTGTGCCAGTACCCCTGAATAACAGTGTCTGCCAGGTAGGAGCAGAGCACGGGAGTAAAACTGCTGACTGAACGTCATGATTGATCACTAATTTATTTTTAAATCTACCTTAACTTTCAAGTCTTACTAAACCATCTATGATTCTTTTCCTTTTTTTCTAGGAGAGTCAAGACACTTCTTTCTCTGTCATAGTCCTTTGTTCATGTAAATGGCTCTGCTTTTACTACGTCATCTTCTACTTGTCCATTTATTTTTCCACTGCTGCACATCATCATGAGCATTTGGAGACCAGAAAGTGTGTCTTATTTATACCTGAGTTTTCAAATTCCCAGCAAGATGCTACATGTTTATAAAATTAATTGCACAAAATATTCATGGTGTTCTTATTTAGGAGGAAAAAAAAAAGAAGAAAGCCAATTTATAATTAAAATTCAAGCTAAGAATCACAGTCATTTTAGAAGGAAACAGTAAATGTGCCAAATTACTTTCAGTAGGTATTAAAACATGATGAAATACATATCATTGATGTTAATAAGTGAACATAATTTTTGCTCATTAAAAAGTTCCATTAGGATAAAATCACAAATGCTGTCATGAGCTTGTGTAACAACTCTGACAACAATGCTTTGTTTTGATGGTAGAAACTGAAATTGTGTCCATATGACCAGAGGCATCATGTTTAGTTATTTTTAAAGCCAAGGGAACAGTGTCATAAAACTACCATTATGTGGTTGTGGTGATTTTATATTATGTGATTTGTGTGCAATGTCTGTTTTTTTATTCAATCTGGGAAATTTTTCAATGCGAAGAACAAAATGTTCAAGCATAAAGTAAAGTCAGCAACATTACCACCGCCAAAGGCCTGAGAGCAGCCCTGTGAGAATACAGTAGTACTTCCTGTTTACAACAGAAAAGTTTGTGTCACGAGGGCTGGGGAAGGATGTAGCTCAGTGGTAGAGGGCTTGCCTGGCATATGTGAGTTCCTGGATTTGAACCCCAGAACTGGAACAAAAAGAGTTGTGTTATCTTTCCAAATTGAGGAATAACATTGGTAAACAAAAAAATACACCAATCTTGATGAGCTATGATAAATGAATATACTGTGAAATTCCCATATCCACCAGGATGTGGCACACAGCTGTCTCCTCGGGATTCCCTAGGTACTTTCCCAGCCATCTTCTGACCCCTACCACCACCAGATGTGAAAACCATTGAGTTTCTAGCGAACAGACTCATCCTTTCATGTTGCTTACCATTAAGTAAATAGAGTACCAGGCAATGTGTTTTTGGTACGTGACAGCTTTCACTCAGCACAGTGTTTCCATGATTTGGTCTTGTTTTTATGAATAACTATTACATATTATTGGTTCATTTCTTTTTATTGGAAAACAAATGTACTATACTGTGCTTATTTGTGTTAAATGACATTTCAGCTGTCTTTACTTTTTCAGTGCTTTAAGTGTTCTTATAAGCATGATTGTGTGACTTTTTGTTTATACCTGTTCCCATTAATCTTGAGTAAAATACTATAAAATAATTTCTTGGGCATAAGGCAGATATATGAGTCATATAGGAAACTTTCAAACAGATTTCACAGTGACTATTGCATTTCACATCTTTGCCAATTTCGAGCAAGTGTCTGGTTCTTTCACATTCCAGCCAGAATTTAATATCCTCTGGCTTTTTAGGATTAGCTGCTGTAGTGCATTTATGTAGGGATCTCATTAGGGTTTCCGTTCTCACCTCTTTGATAGTAACTAATGAGTTTACAAATCACATGTCCTTATTAGACATTCACGTGTCTTCCTTTTTCTGTGGAATATTTGTTCAAATCTTTTGCCTTTGATTGCTTTCAAATGAGTTTTAGGAGTTCTTAATGTATTCAAGATATAAGACTTTGATTCAGAATCTGAAATAAATTCATCATAACTTTAATCCATTATAGAGGGAAACATTCTCAATCAGATGAAAGCTTTTTGTAAAAAAAAAAAATTATAGCTAGAATCATAGTCAGTGTTGAAAAATGTTACTATTGGGCAAGAATTGCTGCTTTCGGGGCTGGAGATGTAGCTCAGTGACACCGTGTCTGCTTTGAAAGAACAAAGCTCTTGAGTTCACTCTCCAGTACCAAAAGAAAAAGAAAAGGAAAATCCACTTTTTTGTATTATATTTAGTTTTATAGGGGAGGATCTAATGAGTACAGTAAAGATGTAAAAAGAAACAAATGATACCTAGATTTGAAAATAGGACTTAAACTGTCTATATTTACAGATACTATAATTAAGGAAGCAAAATATCCTAAAGAACCTATTAAAACATAATTATAATAGGTGAACTTGACGATTCAAGATTTGAAAACAATATACTAAATTCAATTATATTCGTATATGGAAAATTGGAAAAATAAACAATGGAAACTTAAATTTAAAATGCCACATAGTAGCAGCTAAAAACTATAAAATACTGTAGAACAAATTAAAATCTACACAATATCTACATATTGAAAGCTAGCAAGTATTGATGAGGAAAACTTAAAGAAGAAATAAGTCATATACTCATACCTCAGTTCTCTCCAAATTTATGATCCCAGTAAAATTCCAACATATATACTTATGGAAGTTGAAGAGATGATATTAAACTTTACATTGGAAATCATGGTTATCAGACTAGCCAGGATAATCTAGAAAAAGAATAAAGTTAGAAACTTGTAATATCTGCTTTCATAATATATCTACAGTAATCATGCAAGTGTGTCTTAGTGTCAAAATAGACAAATCGATCAATGAAAAAGAAAGTCCAGAAATAGTTCCACACATATATACTGAATTGATTTTTGATAGCAATGCTAAAACATCCAATGGAGAAAAGAAAGTCCTTTCCACAGATGGTACTAGAATTAATGGAGACTTATACTTACATAAATGAAACTCATGCCTACTTCCTAGAGGACATGGAAGTTGAGATTCACAGGAAAATGACAAGGCATATACAACTATACTTTAGATTACTAAATTTTAATGAAAATATAAATAAATATCTTCATAATCTTAGAGCAAAGAAAAATTTCTAAAACAAGATACAAAAAAGTATTAATTGTATAAGAAAGTATTGATAAATTATGCTTCATCACAACTTCTGAAGCTCATCCAAAGATAGTTAGGAAACAAAGACTCAAGTCACCAAATGGGAAAAAATATCCATAGTACTTCTATCTCTCAAGGAAACTTATCAGAATAAATGTGCATAGTATCTTAAATATGATCTGCAATAATTTGATATGATCAACCAGTACTGTAAATAAAATCTTAAAATGAAAAACTTATCATAAGGAACTGCTTTCATGCTTATCTCTAATAATTACTGTCAGTGCTCACACAGTAAAGGGAAGACGGAAAGGAGAGGAAGGCTCTTTTCTTTTGAGTTCACGTATGACCTGTAGTCCTCGTCTACATTATCTCCTCCTGTTACAGTTTTGTCCCTGTAGTGATTCCTCCTAGGTCTGCTAGACGGTTACATTATGTTGTCAGAAAATTTTCAAACTCCATTTCCATTTGTCATTACTCAGATAATGACTGAAATACAAAACATCATTACAAAGGGCAGTTTCAGTGACTAGCCAGATTGCATGAGGCTAGATATTTTTAATTGTTTTAGTTCATTTCATACATCACAGCAAAATAATAATAATAATAATAATAATAATAATAATAATAAAAAGAAACAAAGAAAGCACCATTCCCTGAAAGTTCACTATTTTCAAACTTACCAGATCAGAATGTACTGCACAGAGGCTGGGGCCACTGAAACTGCATTCCTAAATATCACTAGATGATTTGGAGTAATGTCCAAGCAGAATGCTAAAATACAAAGTGTCCTGTAAAAATACAATAGGCACCAGTTTTATAAAAGTTATTATTTCTGCTTGAAATTAAAAAAATACTGGTTAAGAATCATTGACTTCTTTGGTAGATCTGAACAGTGCAGAGGTAGAGTGAGAGAGAGAGAAAGAGAGATTTTATATAATACTAAATAAATGACACATCCATTTCCAAAATATATGGATAATATTGAAGTAAATTTAAATAGTTGAACAATACATACTTCATTTCTATCTTCTATGTACATATTCCACATGCCACTTACATATTATTTGCATACGTCTTCTCAATCTTTCATTATAACATGATCTTGGTAGCTTCATTTTGTTTGATCTGGTCGAAAGCTAGCATATTTGTCCTTTGAGGCACACTCTTTCATAGCATCTTCTAAATAATTCAAGAGAATATTCTATCTAGGTAAGGTAGTTACTTCTAACTTTGGGCCATAATTGACCTAAGCAGTCAATCAAAATAGACAAAAGGAAGTAGTCCATTAAAGTTATCAAGATGAATGCAATAACACCTGAATTTTTTTATAAACCATTGGGGGAGATGGTGGAACCAGCAGGAGTCTGCATGTTATAGAAGAAGTAATTTTGCGTTGCTTATAACCAGAACAGTTTGTAAACCCAGTAATACTTAGCTTGGTTCTTTCCATGCCAGAGTAAGTTGGTTCATTCTGTGGGGCAACTGTAGTCAGTTGGTGGTACCTGCCAGCAGCCCTGTGAGGAGGAGGAAGAGGAGAAATCCGAAGCAAAGCCAAGCCCGGCAGGTGTGTGATCACTTGGCAAGGCTGATGTGGCTACAGTTTTAGGATAAGATGTTGCAGAACTTGGCTTCCTCTTCTGTGTCTGAGTATGAGCTCCGACAGGTCAACTGGATGGGAATTTGCATTGCAATGTGGTCTCTAAATTGTAATCACCCTAGCGCCTCCTCACTGTGTGCCACAAGTAGGACACCGCTCATCACTATTTCCACTGCTGTGTTCTTCTCCCATCACTTTCGTTCCTTTGTCCAAAATGCTTATGAAAAATAGGAATTCTCATTCTCCTTATCATATAAAATTGATATCTAATTACCAACCACAAATGTAATTATTTCCTTTGTCACATTCATGAAAGTAAGTGGTTAAGTATAATTCCTGGTACTTCATCAAATGTAACTACTTTAATCAGAATGCACCTTATTAATATTAATTATATACTTAGAACTTTGTGTAAAAGTGCTTTTCATCTCCAACACAACTTACATTAATTCAGATGTTACATTTAAAACATGGAAAAATGGTATTTTTCTTATTCTCAATAGACATTGAAAGTCTAAAAAGATTTTATTACTATAATCAAGTAAATTAAAATTTGAGCTCAAATTCTAACTTTAACTCCTCTTCTAACCTCTCTCCTAAAAACTCCACAAAGTCATTGAACATTTTTAATGAACCAGTCAGTTTTGTTCTTAATCATGATTTTATGAAGTTAAACAAAATATTTCTTTGTAATTCTGAGTTATGCTTCTGAGATTTTTTTCTTAGAAAAACATCAATTTGTTATATCTTCAGTTGAGCCCATGTGCCCGATTATTAAAGGGAATATTCGAATGAAAATATAATTTTCTAGTAATTATAGGAGTCAAAGTGTCATTTCGAAGGCATAAAGAATCAACAAAAATTTTAATTAGATTAAAATTTACACCAATTAGTCTTACATAACCTTGCCCAATTATTCTTACCTAAATATCTGTTATTTGAAATTAAAAATTGGAGGATTTAATTTACAAATACTCAAATAAAGCAAACCATAATTAAATTATTTTTTAACTTAAAATAGGATGGATCATAATTGCTGGAAAACAGCTTCACCAAAATCCTAGAATTATAAATAGAATTGACCAGGGTATTTTAAATAGCACAAAATCACTGGCCATCTTCTTACTGGGTTTTTGCGATCCTATAGATTCTTTTCAGCAATTTTTTCCCAAATTCTTGGTGTCATGAACAAAGATTGCACATGATACATGAAAAAGGTAGTAAAGCTCTGTAGTATTAAAGATAGGAAAAGAGGTAACTCCACAGAGTGAGAGTGAGCAGTTAAGAACCTCAGAATGGCCATGATGTTCATGGCTGAGTCTTTTGCGCATCTCATTCCTCAGCCTGAAGTCAGATCTACACAATTCTGTGTTTGTTTGTTTGTTTGTTTGTTTGTTTGAGACAGGGTTTCGCTTTGTAGCTCAGGCCAGCCATGAACTCACTATTTTACCCAGGCAAGCCTAAAACTTAGAACAGTCCTCCTGCCTTGCCTCCTGAGTACATGCTGGGATTACAGGCATGAGCCACCACACCTGACACTGTGGTGTGTGGTACTGATTGTTGATGGTGTGAGTCACCACACCCAGCACTGTGGTGTGTGGTACCAAGGATCTAACCCAGGACCTTGCAAGCAGGTGCCGGAACCACTGAGCTAAATCCCTGGCCTCAAAGGTACTCTTTATATTGCCCCAAATGTAAATTAAAACTTGAAGATAGTGCTTTCCAATTGGTCCAGTGCAGAGATTGGGAATTGTATTCTTTGCATGTCTTCTGGGGTCTGTGATTGGCAGCTCATGCCCAGTTGTCCAGTCAGCTTATCCTACCCTAATCTCTTGCCTCAATCTTACATTTGGCCAAGTAAGTTCCATTCTTCAGATGAAATAGTTGGATTCTTCTTCTTTCTAGAACCTGATACTCCATTTGGTTCCCCCATATTGATCTATGAACCACCTAATTCCTAAATATCCACTCTACCTTATGCAATATAATCTTGGAAATAAGTTTAACTTGTGTGTTAAATCCATGCCTTATAATAGATCTGTATCACAGGTGACCCTATAGAAATATGTCTGAGAAGTTGTAACAACCTCCACAGAGACTGTGCATGATGCTGCACAGAGAGTCCTTTGATTTGTAGCTTCAGGCACTGTGTGTGAAGTTGCCTTGCAAACTAAAAGTGCCCTGAAGCTTCCCTCCCAGCCCCTCACACCTGGCTGGCCACTCTGCTGAGGATTGATTCTAGCATATAAAACCAAGCCTTGAATTATCATCATACCTCTCTGAAGCATTACACTTGTCTCCTCCACTTACCAGTGCTATACCATTTTATCTTAGTTTTACTCTAAAACCTTTCCTGAGTCTTCTACCAACAGTGATTCTCTTCGTATATAACTGACCAGTGGGATATCACTCATCGATTATGTCAGACTTCATCTGGTTGGGAAATGGTTAAAGAACATGGTTTTACATACCAAGCTATAGATTGACAAAATATTTAAAAAGCACAAGAAAACAGGCAGCTAATGCAAGTGCTGTCTCTACACAATAAAAGCCGTGCTATCTCAGAGCAGATAGAACACAACACAGTGTGGGATGTAGATAACAACTACAAAGCACAGCATCTTTTCAATGCCAAAGCACCTGAAAATATCCTTATATCTGCCTTCATCACTGCATGGACCCAACAACAAATATTTGCTCTGACCCCTGTGATAGACCTTTCTCTAGTGCTCTGTAAAGTTTCCTGTCTTGCTTCCTTCAGTGCTGATGGCCTCTTTCTTTCCCTCAGCAATTCCACCTGTGCCTAGATGAAAAAAGTCTGTACCTATTTACTTTCACTTGCCTCCTTCATCCCCTTGCCATATGTTACAATTTAAAGGCTATGAATCTGGCATTTTTCAAATCTTAGTACTGACCATGTCTTTCCTCTGAATGTAGATCTCAACTGAAACTGGAAGAAGTAAAACTATGGTATGTTTGATTAACCAGTTTTCCTAAAAAATAAAATAGTCCCAGTATTACTGGGGATAATCTTCACTGATATATACAGGAAGCCTGTAATGCTACCTGACTCTTGATTTGTAGCTTATAGTAGACATTGTTGGGCTCATTAGTGTTTCCTGGTTTTTTTTTTTCCTTCTTGATTCTGTAGAAGTTAACCTCTTTGCCCTTTGGATGGTCTGTCTGAATAAATAACTTGCTTTATCAATGAAATGCAAGCAACATGTAGTAGGTGACTCTTCGGGCAGAAGTGTTTAAGAAGCAGTGTTCAGTTCTCTTTGCTTCCTTCCTTTGCTGTTTCAGGCACTGCAGTCTCACAGATAGTGGAGACACAAAATGAGTAACGTTAATCACTGAGACACCATATCACAGGATTGCTAGTGATACTCCAGAGTTTTTGTGAGTGAAAGATGCATTTGGGTAAGCCTCTGAGATTTCAAGGTTGGTGATTACCACAGTACAACCAGCCTATGAGAATTAATATAGAATTCTCTATAACTTGTAGCTGTTTCCAGATAAGCTGACAGCTCTTCTGCACTGTGAGAAATTGTAAAATGAAAGAGTTTATCTTCAGTGTTCTTCATTTCCCTTTCTGTGTGTCTTGCCCCTGGTCACAGCTAGTGGCAGGAAGCAGTTTCCTATTTCATCACTTTACCTATGTTCTAATCTCCTGGTCAAGCTTCTAAAGCTACCAGGGTGGCATTTTTCCCATACCAGGCAGCTAAAATATTGATTTCTTCCATTGTGCATGTACAGTGAACTGAATGTTGTGACCCACCTAAAATTCATTCATTGAAATATAAACTCCCAGAGGGATACTATTAAGAAATGGGACCTTTAGAAGACAGTTGTTCATAAGTAATTAGTGACAATATCAAAGGTCCCAGAACAGAGACCTCAGGCCCCCTTTTTCATATGAAGACATAGTAAGAAGGAGCTAGCACTTACCACATTCTAAGTCTGCACTTTCACTGTTTTCCTCCAGAATGGTGAAAAATAGATATTTATTTCTCATAGCGCAGTGTTATAGCAACTAGAACAGACTAAGACAGGCCAGCTTTAAATAAGTTATAAGGAGGATGATCTACAATTGACCAAATCCAACTGAAGTAATGGAACAGAGTATGAGTATTACTTTTTGTGGAAGACAGCAGAGGAGCATACAGCCAGAACCCTCTCAGCAAGCCCCAGTCATCCATGAGTCCAGCAGCACAAAGTGAAACAACCAAGAAAAAGGCAGAAAATGAAACCTAGAGAAAAAATTGAGCCCAGACTCGATCATTGCCACTCTGGGAAGCAAAAGACAAAATTCTCAAGCTCACCACGCTTTTATTTGGCACCAAGCTTCACACCCACAATCCCAGCATGCATAAGGCAGGACAGATGCCAGCAATTAAAATTCCCATAGTGCAGGACAGATGCAAGCAATAATCCTTGTAGAAGAAGATTTTGTAGGGCAGCGCAGATGTCAGCAATGATCCCTGTAGATGAAAATCCTGGTGTAGTTCTACCCTGGAGCATCACAGCATGTGAGACCACCAGAGTTCCTACTGCTACCAAAGTGAAGACGAGTGCCAAGTTCCCAAGTCTGTCTGCAGGCAGGAAATCTCGGCCCAGTCACAGTCCAATTGTAATTACTTCTCCCAACAAGGATTATTCCCAGCAATTTAAGACTTATTGATAGTCAGCCTTGGGAAACCGTCCTTTGTTTTATGCCCTATCCTATGTCCCCAAAACTTATGTTGATAACATGTATCTCACAGGATTGCTAGGATAAGTAAAGACATTTTGAGGTCTGCATGGTGGCACATACTTGTAATATCAGCCATCTGGGAAGTTGCAACACGAGGAACGTGAGTTTAAGCACAACTTGAGAAATTTATCAAGACCTTTCTTAAAGGAAAGGAAGAAAGAAAAAAACGCTAGGACATAGCTCAGTGGGAAGGTTCTTGATCCCCACACAAAAGAAAAAGGAAGAGGAGCAGGAGGAAGAATAAGAGGGTGAGTGGGGGATGAAGGGAAAGGAGAGAATAAATGGTCTGAATTTCTTCTTCCTTTCCCATTTCAGGTTCTAGTTAGTGTTACTGTTACTTATCACTTAGGACCATGTGTCCAAAACTGTACAGTAGTGTTAGGGTCTTTTGTAGTGAGAAACATTTGTAGTGAGAGGGGATACAGTGTAATTATAGTCAAGTTCAGGCTTGCTTCCACCCTTCTGGAACCCACCTTTGTGCTCCTGGGCCTGTGGAAATGAACCAGGTTTTATCAACATCTGCGTGCTATCTAGACTGGAAGGAGCTGAGGGTGGCTGTTCCTCAGGCTAGAGGAAAAACCATTTAAATACAGGGAAAAATAATTTAACTTTAAACGTTCTGTTCACCATGCTGGCTACCTAATTTTCTTTTGTATTTTCAACCAAGCAAAATGAGATTTGTGCCCACCTCCACTCCCCACGTTACCAAAATGATTTAGTGATCACAAATTTGTACATTTCTCACTTCATATTTTATAAATTATATAATACTCAACATCTGACCTCCTGCAGACTTGAAATTTCTTTTTCAACAGTTACCAGCTCTTTTTTCCTGGTTTCTCTCTTTAAGGTAAACAATTATTAGCAGTTAGTATGTGACATGCATCATTAACTCATTTTAATTTAACTGTAATCCTTAAAGGATCACAGACTAGTATGGAAATAAAAAAATTAAGAGATACTTATAGCATGATTATCACAGTGATCTAGACAGATGCACAAGATAGTGAAACAAGAATTAGTGAGACAGCAAAAAAAGAAGTGCTATTAGGCAATAGGGGTAGTGGCCCTAAAATGGAGTCAGGAACTCCAAAATAAAGCCCTCTGGGCACCTTTTTCAAATGTCTACCAGGTGTCCTGTGTTTGCCTAGGATCTCCTCAGAGCACCGTCAGGTAGATCCTCTGCCAGTGCCCGGCACTGTGTCAACACGGCATGGAATAGGCCTTAAAAAGTATGCTGTCTCTTCCAGAGACTACATTACTTACCTGGTGGCTGAAACTTTCTTATAACACCCTTACAAGCCCCTACATGTAGAGCCTTCTTGGTATCTTACTCAGAGGCCCCATCTGGCTAGCAGGCCCTTTACTTCCTTGCCTTTCTAGTCTTTTAAGTACATTTTCTTGCACTGTAGCTCTGTCTGTTATTGGAATTTCTTGGCTACACCAAAATGATGTCAGGCAGCTTCTTCTAAAAGTGGTTCATTCATCAATTAAACATTACTGAGTTGTGGGTTGCTTGGCTCTCTGGGAGCTAGATTCCAGGTTCTTTTCAACTCAAAGAAGTGAACCAAATGAGCAAAAAATAGTGGCAAAGTTTATTTGAAAAATTAAAGTGAAGAGAAGCTAGCCCTGCAGAGCAAGCTTAGATCCAGGGACAGGGGAAAGAGCAAGACAAAAGAACACCCTGCAGAAAGCAGAGTGAACTACCATGAGAAAAGCCAGGATAGCAGGTGGGTCCTCATGGTGTCTGTGTCCTTAGATGTTGTCCACCTCTCAAGGAAACTCAGGAAAGCTGCACATGGGTCGTGAGAGGTGGTGCTGGGATCCCACGCCTCAGGAAGACATCAGGGCCAGGCCATACTATTGAAAACCTGCTGGCCTTCTGGCTGGGTGTCCGTGTGCAGGCTTTGAGGACTGTCCTGCCCATGTGTTTGGGATCGTGCCAGTAACAGGTCATGACTACTTCCCCAGCCAGCTTTGGTGTTTCCTAATCTCCTATCTCACATCCAAAACTCAGGTTTTATCCTGTGAAATATTCTGGTAAAAATTGCAAGAGTCAAGAACAATTTTAAGATGTTGTCCAGAATAATTTGCAACTTAATTTCCAGTGTGAGTGGGTGGAAAGAATACTTCAAGGTAAGAGAAACCATAGAAAAGATCTGAAGACAGTATTTGTCTCTATGAAGAGAATTTTCTTCTTTGAAACAATCCTACAGAATAACCTGTCCTGAACACTTTGTTTTTGTTCTTTAAATACCTACATGGCTCTCCTATGTCTGTATGTGCTCATCAGACTCATGAAGCCAGATTTCCTCTCCTTGTCCTTATCTTCCAAATCTGAATCTCACCGAAGACCTCCCTGGGGACCCTACACGCCCATGTGTTCAGCTCTCTGGTGGACTTTGCCATCCAGGATCCCAGTTCAGTGATCTCTCTGCAACCTAGGAATAAAACGACAGTAGTGATTATCCCTGACAAGTATATAAGCACTTTATAATTTACAGAGCACTCTGGCATATATTATCTCACCAGCTGCTTCCTTAATGTAACAGCAGCAGTGGGCAAAATACCATGTCACTGCGACAGCTCCCTTCTGACCTCGGTCTCTAAGCCCCACCTGCTGAAAACAGGAGACCAGCTGGGTGAGGGCTGATTAGAAGCTAGACGCTGACCTTGTGTGGAGACCAGAGGAGTGTGACAGCAGTGGTTGCCACATCCACCTTCTCCATCTCAGTAGGGGCAGCAGAGCAAGCCAGAGGTTTCATGACAAAATGTGGGGGACTGCACAGCACAGCAAGGCTACTCATGCTCTGCTTGAGCTCAGGCTGAGGGTGACAAGCACCAGCTTGTGGGAGGTTAAGCACTTAGCCACTCTCCCCCCTACGTTTCCGATTTCTCATTTCTCCCATGCATTAACTATCATTTTGAAAGTTTCAGCGGGTTAATTAAATTCTTCTAGTGTTGATGCTAAAAAAGCTGAAACATTTTCAACTGAGATTGACACTACTCAAGACATAGGCTTCACTGATGTTTGTTCAGTAACACTCCAATATGTCACAAGATTGCTGAGAGAACATCTGAGAGCTATAATGAGCTAAAAGTCAAGTACAGGGGAAAATGTGTTCCAGACTGCTGCAGATGTTCTCAAATCAAATCAGATTTCTGTGAAATGCCATATAGAATATTCAGCTGTTGAAAGATGCAACATGAAAGGACAGTTCAATTGATTTGCTCTGTGTTTAAAAAATTCATTTAGCCTAAATCACATGGAATGGGCATATTTTTTTTTTCACTTTTGAATCAATTAATAAGAGATGCATTTGATTTTAATGAGCTTCAAGGATGATTTTCCTGGGCTAAGAGGAATGCATTAACTGATTTGAGTAGGAGTCCAGGCCAAGAGAAAGCAGTAGTTAAATAAGCAAAACAAGGTGGAGTTGAAGGATAGGTATTCTATAGATCCACTCCTCCTTTATTCTTCTTTTATCCCTTTGACGCCAAGATGATACAGAGCTCTATAAAATTAATTCACCACAATTCTGAAAAATCTGTGCTATCAGTCTATTGCTTAATTCTTCTCCTCCTGAGAAACTGCAAAGGAGGCTTCCCAGAAAGAAAGGTGTTGAGGAAATGTTTTAGTAAGGCATCTTTTGTCATTATTGAGTTGGGTACCATGAAACAAGTTCCCGTATGTATCACCATAGTTTTGGGATCCTACCTAGCCTGTGACTAGGAGCAGTGATTTATAAAATAAAGGTTGGCAGCTAGGAAGAACTAACAACTAAATGGAAAAAAAAAATTAGAAATATGCTTTCTCAATGACATACTACTTCACACCTATCAAGAAAGACTAAAGCTGAAAAGGCTGAACTGATACCAAGGATACAGAGCAACTATACATCTCATACTTTGCTAAAGGATGTGTAAAATGGCAAAACTACTTTGAAAAGCTCTTCATCAGTTTCTTATAAAACCCAACATTTCCTCTCTTAGGAATTTATTCAAAAGACATAGAAACCCACTCATCAAATTTTAACACACAGGAATCTCAAAGACCTGTTAAGAGAAAGAAGTCAAACACAAAAGAAAATTTAATAGTGTGGTGTAATGTGATTTTTAAGAAGGAAAGAAATACATCTGTTATGAGAAATCAGAGCAGTGGTTGGTAAAGACTGACCAGGAGGAGAAACAGGAGAATTTTCTGGATACTTTCATCCTTTACCTTAAGAACAGTGACAGTTTCAAGAGTACATGTGTATTTGTCTAAGCTCCTCTTACTGTATACTGGCAAATGGCATTTTACTGTGTATGTACACACACAAAATAAAGTACGTTAATTTTTAAAACCAATCAGACAACTCTGAAAGAAACTGGAGGGTAATCATTTGGTGATATTTCTAGGAACAAAATAAGATGTAGAATCCTAAAGACTTTTTTTATGTCCAAATTACTTTTAATCTGGATGCCTTTGGGAACCAAACCTTCTGAAGTTAACCACTGGAAAAGAGTAACTAGTACCTAGATAAAAATCTTGGCTGGAAACTGGCTTAAGGAAAACAGATAGCTGGGGGCGTAAACAAATGTATTTCCTTCTGCCAGCTTGCCAGCAGCCGGGTGTGAGCCTGGAATACTTCAGACCTTTCACATTAGGGAAGCCGGCTAGGTTTAGAAAGGGCATATCCAGCTCCTGGAGGAGTGGTATAGGTGCTGCATGTGGCATCATAATTCAAATGAGAATCTGCTTCTCACAGATAGAAAATTTGATTAGGTCCTTTGGTAGGCCTTCAACTTACTTTGCTTTGTAGGATCAGCCTGCGCCTGCAGCCTCTGTTAACAAAAGCTGGCCTTGCCTGAGGCCAGAGCTTCCAGAACAGATTGCTGATAGAGTGCTACATGCAGGGCTGGGCTCTTTTGCCCTAGCTCCTACCCACCCTTACACAAACAAACCCAGTGGGAAATTTAGCTGGAAATTTTAAAGCAAATACATTTCTAATGCATTAATATATGCAATGACATTTTGTTTTATAATACCATTATTATTAATGGCTAATAAAAGTTATAACGTTTGTAGAACTGAAGATAAAACGAGGTTGAATTTCTATTCACTTCAGGTACATTTTACACAGTACTAAAAATGTGTAGAGTACCTTTATATTCAAGTTTCTGCTTTTGTACTTTCTATTATTCAAGACATATCTCCTAGAATATAATAAATAGTAACACATGTCCTCTAACTTTTGTCAACTTATACAATTTTTTGACAGATCTGATTGATAATAATTAGAATTTATTTTTACATATCTCTGTTTAACTTAGAAAACGTGGGTTTGGGTTTTAACCATTTAAACATATACCTATTCAACAAATAATGAGGATGTGTTATGTTCCAGGCACTGTGGAAAATAAAACTGGTAAAAAAGACAAATCCTTTATTATATAAGGACCCTTTATTAAAAAGTAAAGTAATAGACTATTTATATAGTGTACATAAGTACATGTACATATCCATAAATAAATACTTAAATATACCTAATAGAAATAGTGATTCATCCCCATTTTGTGAAAATAAAGATTGAAGTTAAAGAAGTTTAGCTGTATACTAAAGGAGGTGAGATACAAAACCAATTTTGTTTATTGCAAATACTATGCCTTTAAACACTTGATTACCCCTTTTTTCAACATAACTGCTATTATTTTATTGGCATTACAGAAGCAAAAATAAGCAAATGTCCATCTCAACATAGGAACTAGAAACAATTGGTAAAGGACCAGTGAACCGACTCCTTTAAGATGAAAACAGTTTATCTTTACATAACATCCTCATTGATTCCATCCTGATCACTTCTGAATACTGCTGTATTTTTATTTTTAGTTCAGAAGAGTTATAGATCTAGTGGATAATTAAGTCCATCTCCTGATAAAGCACAGGCTTCCTTATAATTTTGAGCCTTTGGATGCTGCTATCTTTTAGCAATCTCTGAGAATTTTACTTCTACATATCCTTCATCTGTGACGAGAAGATTCTATTAGCTAGCCTGGCACCTTCCATTAAAGTCTACAACTTCCAACTGCCAGGAAGGGATAATGAAGTGATAAATTAAATTTGCTACTAAATATGTGAGGCAGTGATATCTAAGTGAATTTATAGTATCAGCTATGTCTTTTAGTTTTATGCAAGTTATGAAAATCCATGTGACAAAAACAAATTCATATGAATTTATGTGAAGTTAACAGATTTATGTAAAGAGCTATCAGATTTATATTTATATTATGCCAAACTGTATACTTCTGTTCATAGCCCTATTGGGCTCATTAGAACCTAAGAAAGTAGATTTTCAATGTTTTACTACTTAAAGATGACAAATAACTGTTAATCACCAGAAATCACTATCTATCTGTAATCTATCTATCTATCTATCTGTCTGTCTATCTATCATCTATCTGTGTTATAAACTCTGAATTTCCTTCCACAGTGGCCAGAGACCACAGAGACTATGAAGAAAGATGACAACATCATTTATTTGGATCATGGTAGTGAGAGTACTTCAAATTCTACATGATACAAAATATACTCTGATTTCCATATCTTAACCCTATATGTCATGGTAGTAACCATGGTCATTCAGTTAATGACATTCTTACACCTTGCCCCACATCGAAGATTCCTTTGTCCTGGTAAGCTTTAAAACACAGAGCCTTATCACCCCATGTCTTGGCCTTATGATATATCTTACAAGGGGCATGATAATGCTGCTTAGTTATACCCAAAGAAAATATCACCTGGTGGAACTCTACTTCACTATTCATTGATATCGGTGCTGATATCATTTTAGAAGCAGTTTGTGAATACAAGGTTATTTCCCCATGGAAAACTAGAATAACGCAATGATGCCATTAATAATATAAATAGCTGTTATTTAATATTATTTTGAGAGCTTTATTTTTATCTGCCTTAATCTTATAATAATCTATATAAGGTATAAGTCATTATTCTCATTTTCCTATTGAGAAAGATGTCTTGTTACCACATATAGCCTGATGGGTCTTCTTTCTAGGTTTTTGGTGTTCTGAAAAAGAATTGGTCAAGACACATACAATAGGCAGCAAAGGTGTATATTTGTTGAAGGTGTAAAAGAAGTATTTACTGGAGAGAGAAAGAGAGAGAGAGAGACAGAGAGAGAAAGGGTTACCTCCTGTGATGTGAATAAGGCACTAGGACAGTCATCCTGCCAAACACTTTGTGGTGCACCATGTGCAGACTGCCCTTTTGAAGAGCTTACCTGGCTTCCTGCTATATTTAAATGAAGAATTGGGAATATTGGCTTTTATTGGCTATAGTAACATGCAAATGAAAGATTGAAGAATATTTTCTGACTGGCCCAGATTTAAAAGAAGGATTAAATATTGCACTTTTCTAATTGGCTCTGTGCAGTGTTATTGGTGTTACCCCATTCAGATTATCTCTCTTCTTGTAAATGTCCCTTACTCTGTTATTCATGTCTTTGTACTAGACTAGAAAAAGCAGAAAAAGAATTCTCACTGTGATGTATGCACTCACAAAATACACATAACTGCCTCTTGTGCTTCAGTCCCTTTATTTGTCATCCTAGGCAGAAAGGATCATGGTTTCTAATGCTTAAAAGTTCGATGCTTGGGTCAGCAGTTAAAAGATTAGGGTTCATTTGAATCTTGAATGTGACTGACAAATGTTCTGCCTCACTGTCAGGACCCCACAACATTCATTTGTACTGATAGTAACATGACATGGATTCACCTGTACCAAATGGATAGAGGATAAATCTTTATTTTACTGGCCCTTCACCGTGACATCAAGTCACACTGCCATCTTACCAGCTGATCCTTACTATATATTCTCTGTGTACTGATAGAAGTCATGGCCTCATCTCTTCCTCCTTTACTTCTACTTCTTTCTGTTGAACTTGACTTTTAGCTCTTCTACAAGAAATGTAGTCTGGATTATAAATTCATGTGTTTGTCTATATTCATATATTTCTCCCACCAACCGTCTTTCATTAATCTAGTCTTTCTTGCCTGTTGATGTATGTTTGAAATACAGAGTGTAAAAAGGAAGAAACAGCCCTAGGCCAGAGAAGGAGCTTGTTCATGATGTGTGCATAGGCTTCCCTCAGGTTGCTTTGTTCTCCATGTGTTGAATCTCTCCATCAGCAGCTACAGTGCCTGACTAGTTGTGTGTAGATGCCCAGCCCAACTGTTGGCATGAGCTTGCCATCTTTTTCACTTAAAACACATAAATTTCACATGAAATCACCACTGTAGGGAGTAATTAGGTATTAGAATGAATTTAGACCCCTTTCCCTAAACAACTTTCTATGGTCTGTTAGTGTCCATTGCTGTTCAAAGTACCTAGCAATGCTTTGTATGAGTACTTTCCCTTAAATTTATAATGCTTGCTGTTTCTGGTAACTATTTCTATATATTTCTCCCTGGCAAACCCCAGAGGATACCTGGCCCCACAGTCTTGCACCAAAGAAAAATTTCCTTTAATTAAAATATTTATCTAATCCTTAGTGATGTATTAAGTGTTATAGGGTTGAAATGTAACGCTTGAGGTGAGGTGAGTTGTAACAGTAGCATGAATGGGAGCTAAACATGGAGAACTTTAGTGTCTTTGAGGGACCTGTGTTGTAAGTATAAAAATGCCAGCAATAATCTGAACCAGAAAATAAATGTGCAAATGATAAGAAGTATGTTTCCAGTCCCCGATATAAGGTATTTTAGAAGTTTTCATTTATTATTCTATAGTTTTATAGCAGGCTTACTAAAATAACCTGCCTAATTCAATAGTGATTAAATGCTGCAAGTTGAGAATAGACTTTATTTTAATAAAGACAAAAGGTCTAATAGAATGAATAGACCATATAGTTGAGTAGGTAAGTAGAAACAAAATATAAGGAATCAGCAACAGAAAAATGAGTCTGTGATTAGAATAAGTCAATATCTATCAGGTATAACTCTCAATGTGCATGAACTCAGTTCTCCAATCAAAAGACACAAAACGGCAGAATGATAAAAAAATCAAGTCGTATTCTATATATCAGACATGCATTTAAATAGAAAAGAAACTCAAACACTGAAAAAATCAAAGGACAGAAAACAATCTTCTATGCAATGTGAACTCATGGAAGAAGGTGTAGCTACTCTATATTCAAACTAAGTGGAACTCAAGCCACAGCTGATCAAGAAGAGAAGATCACTATATATCAATTAAGAGAACAAACCAACAGAAGAGGTAACAATTATTAATATATATGCCCCAAACAACAGCAGACTTAACTTGATAAAACAAGTACTACACAACATAAATGACTAGATAAACATCAACATAATTATAATGGAGGACAGTAATAGCCTAGATTGGTACAAAAACTCAACAAACAAATGTCAAGTTTTACTAGATATCTATACTGTTTTCCCTGAGTATACATTCTTCTCAGAAGCACTTGGAACTTAAAGACATTTAGAAAGAACCAAAGAACTGAAATTTAAAAGAACTGAAATTTGACTCATAATACAATGAGACTAGAAATCAATGACAAATAAAAACACAGAAATTATGGAAATGTATGGAAACTAAATACTATAAATAACATAGAGCTATAGAAGAAATCAAGAAAGTATAAGACATTTTCTCAAACTGAACATAATCCAAAAATAAATAAATAAATAGTCAAAAGCTCTTAATCAAGAAAAGTAGAGAAAAAGGCCCAAATCAACACAATTAGAAATAAAATTGTGAAATCACAGTGAACATTCTCAAAATCAAACAAATTCTTAACTACTTTGTAAGTGGGGATGTCAGTAAATTGGAGAATTCATAAAGAACAGATAGATTCCTGAATACATATGAACTACCACAATTGAATCAAGAAGATACAAAAATTCTGAATAATCCAATAACAGACAAAGAAATTGAAGCATTAAAAATAGAATTCTAACAACTAAAAGTTCAAGTCTGGATGGATTCACTGCTGCATACTATACAAACCTCAGAGAAGATCTAATACCAGTATCTCTCAAGATCTTTAATAAAATTAAGAGAAAACTGATGTTACCAAAATCACTCTTAGAAGCAGGCCCTATCCATATTCCAAAATCAAAGATAAAAAAATCTATATACCAATTTCTTTAATGAACATAGATTCAAGATTCCCAATAACACGCTGACAAAAAGAATGTAATGAAACTTCAAAAAGACCAAATATCACAACAAAGTAATCTTTATCCTAGGATTGTAAGGATAATTCAGCATATCCAAATCAATAAATCACATGTAAAAATAAATGTAACGTGATTATAAATAATAAATGTAAAGTGATTTTTGTTCTTCTGTAGATACAGTAAAAGCCTTTGACAAAATTCAGACTCATTTTGTGATAAAACCCCAAAGATAATAGGTATTGAAAGACCTTATCTCAATCTGAAAAAAAGCTATTAACAATAAACCTACTGCCAACATCATGCTAAAGGGGGAAACATTGAAAGCTTTCCCTTTACAATCAAGAGCAAAAACAGAATGACAGTTATCTGTACTCCTGATTAATACAGTATTTTTGAGAGAAATCAAGGGAAAAAAGGGATATAGATAAAAGAAAGGAAAAAAGTCAAATTATTATTTACAGATGACATAGTCCTTTATGCAGAAGACCCCCAGTATCCACCAAAGAACTCATAGAACTAACACCCAAAGTTATTAATGCAGCAGGATGCAAAATCTACACCACAAAATCAACAATATTGCTGTACCCTATTAATGAACCCACTGAGAAATAATTAGGGAAAATAAATCAGATGCACAAGCTTAAATTTCATGTGATTTCTCTTCTATGAGAAACATGAATTTAACATAAATAAAATAAAAGATTAATAATAGGAATTAAGGAAACAGAGCTTTCTCAAATAGAAGGAGGACCCAGAGACAGAGAGAAAGGAAGGAATTATAATAAAAGAGGATTTTTAAAATGAGAGAATAGAGTCTGTTAAAATAGAAAAGTATCGTACTATTTCAAAAATTCACCTAATTCATAAAAATGAAATCTAATATATGATATCTGTCTGAACATCTTCATGTGAAGGTATTTTCTCCAAATACCTTCATTTTTAAACACCTTGGTGTTTAAAAAAAAAAAAAGAGCACTTCTGAAAGAGGCTAAGGAGGATATTGACATGTAGACATTCTGCGGTAGAACAAGAGGACTGGAGTAAATTTAGGACAGATTTTGATGCCACTAATAAATACTGAATTCTTAGAAACATCTACTGAAACTGGTAGTGATTAATACATCCTTTAAGAAATTAAATGTAAAGGCCAGGGATTTGGCTCAAGTGGCACCACACCTACCTTAGAAGCACCAGGGCCAGAGTTCAATCCTCAGTACTGAAAAAAAGAAAAGAAAACTGTAAGGTCACTATAATTTAAACAAAATTGGTGAGACTTACTTAAGTTTTACTTATCCCCATTTTCTCCACTCAAAAAAAAAAAAAAAAAAAAAAACCAGAATAACACACATAAAGAAGAAAACAAAACAAGAAAAATCTCTAAATGAGAATTGAAATCTCATCTTTTATGTGCAGCCTTGTGAGGTAGACTTAATTGCTTTAAATTCACATATCTGGTTCCGAGCCAGCTGCATTCCAAGAAACTAGAGGAGCTTTAAGGATACATTCAAAGCACAGAGACTAGTCTGTGAGTCACCCAGGGACACAGAGGAAATACCACGATTGAACACAGGCATTAACTGTTTTTCCAAAGGAGAAAAATGTGGATTCTGAAAATCCAAATGTTCAAATTGAATTTGGCCCCCTAGAAAATATCAAAATTCATTGGTTAAAAATGACTAATTGTGAAAAGGGAAACATAAGCTAGAGAGAAGCATTTATCTGAAAGAAGGTGCATGTTTAAGGCTGAGGAGTCAGTGAGAATAATTCAAGCCAAATGAACATAACTTCCTCTTTTGACGTATTCCTAGGCAGTAGACATGGAATTTTCAGCCCTTACCTAGCACATACTCAGCACCAGGCACTGGGGTAAGCTGCTGTATTCAGTTACCACATTTGAGTTTCAGAGCTGAAAAGGAAGTCTTCCTGATAGTCCTGCTTCACAGATGAGAAAAGAGAAGCATGACTAGTAAGTGGTCAAGCTAGGACTTGAACCAAGACAGCAAGAAATCAGTTGTAACCCAGAACCGTTCCACATGCTCTTCATAGGGTAAAAATGCACCATGCATTGTTGAGGTTGCCTTGCTTTCTGGAAGGCATTCTTCGGCTGATGAGTAGCCTGTTGGGCCCTGTGAAAAGGATCATTAGTTGGAATCTAGATAAACATTAGGTAAGACTCGTTATAGTCTTATTTTCCTTAGAAATGTTTAATTTAATTTTTGGAGAATATCAACCTTATAAAAATATTTTGTATTCTCAAACCCCTCATCTTTTCAAATAGAATCTGGGAATAAATGACAGAAAGAAACATTTTGTAATTATTCACTATAGAAATCTGTCATTAAAACTTGGAAACTTGAATCATTTAACAGCATATGATAATTTATTAGAGAAACATTTAAGTGGACCTCTCAAAGAGACGTCTGGAAGATTTTCATGACTGATAATGAAAAACTACAAACCTGTATATTTTATCCTAAATTCATTTAAAATGCAAGATGTTTAGCCATTTGAGACTATATCTTTATGCTATAATATAATAAGCCCTACTTTACTAAACAAATTATTAGTATAAACACATTTCAAGAAACTGTTTAACCTACTTAAGATAATTAACAGCTTTCAAGTATGCTATCAAAATTCATGTAAAAACCAACAATAAATGTGCTGTTTTAAATGAGCGTTTGTTGCCACTTCTTTTTAGTGGATGTACCTGAAAATGCATGTCTTTCCCAATAATCTATAATTCAGACTTTTCACCAATTCAAAAGAACTCTTCACACAATTCATCCAAATTAGTGTGCTTTTACTGTAGACTTTTATAGAACACAGAAAGCACCATATTCCCTGTGGATATAATTTGATCTCAGTTATACAGTCATTGTCTCATTCTATCTGCTTCTACCAGGAATCTTTCATTAGTTGCTTACTGATCCTACTCTGGAGACTCAAAGTAATTATGTCCAAGAACTGTACAGTGTCAAGAAGTAGTAACTTACAGGAAATGGAGTGATATGTTCTTTAATTTTTAAATCTAATACCGGCACACTAAGTAAATCCAGAGAGTATATCAATATCAGGAAGATATTCCACAAAAGTATATTGCATTTTTCCTATAGCCAAATGGCTTTAATTTTTAATCTACCCTAAAACTTTTGAAAAATAAAAACTTTCCATGAGTCATATCTTAAAAAGTTTGTTTTTCTCCAGAGAAGCTTGAAATATAAATCTGTTCATGAAAAGACTCATCTGAAATTTAATCTCATATTTATAAATTTAATTTTTGCTTCTGAAAATATTACTAGTTCCTAATTTAACATTATTCTCTGAAGTGAATTAGTGATAGTAAAACCTACTGAAAATAAAAGGAAGAGCTTTCCAAAAATCTTTAAATACTGTGACTCTTAGTATTCTGTACTGTATTAAATTACATTTTTAATGAATCTGCTAAAGTATGCTATTCTTCCTTATTCCTGGAGAATTCATAGCACAGCATATAACTCCTATGTCTCTGTCCTGAGCGAAGGGAAAGTTTAGAAGAAAGGTAGTTGAGGTGGTCAGCTGCTATAGGCCAAGGGTCAATAAAGATAAATCATCAATCATCTTAAGGAAACCTTTAAAAAGAAAACAAAATTTTCCCATTTTTGTCGAACTTCACTTTTATTATGCAACTTTTACTACATTTTCTAAAGACTCCAATTCTATAGATTAAAAATAAGTGAATACTGCAAGTTTTTCTCTCAACCCTGTCTAGAGGAAGGTGCTGTCATTTGAATAATATTGTCCTCTCCAAAATTCACACTGAAATTCCATCCCCAGTGCAGTAGTGTTCAGAAGTGTGGCATTTGGGAGGTAACTGTGAATGGGCTGGGCACTCTTACAAACAAACATGGATATGGTTACTTCTTTTATTGTATCAGTGTGGTAGGATAATATTGTATCTTCTCCACAGAGCTTCCAGACTGGAGAATTTCTTAGCATTCAAACTAGAGCATTCAAAAATATATCTATATCTATCTATCTATCATCTATCTATCTATCTATCATCTATCTATCTATCTATCTATCTATCTATCTATCTATCTATCTGTGTATAGATATAGATTTATAGTTGGGCTCTTCAAGACGTTCCCTGCAGCTATACAGAAAAGATGCTTCATTTAAGGAAAAAAATCCTTAATAAAATTAGTCAACATGAGTCAGAAGTTGTTCAATCCATTTAATCACAAATATACTCTTGTTTCTACATTGGATGAGGTATAGAAAGTAGTCTTTCTGCCTCAAGAATGACCAGTTCAAGATAGGAACACAGGGTGGAATCTAGACTACTACCTGCCTGCTTCAAAGTAAACATGCTGTGCTTGGAGTGAGAGTAAGAAAGAGACAGGCACATTTCAAACATGCTAATCCACTTTTGATGGCATTTAACCAAGTTGAGTAAGCCTTTCTTGAAGTTATCTGGAAAGTTAACTTGAGAACATGAAGCCTATATTTCTATTTTCAAAATGGTTTTAGATCTGGGCTCTAAAAAAAAAAACAAAAACAGTAATTAAAGTAAGGTTTTTATTCAGATACCACATTATAGTATCTAGATGATAGCATACTGTCTTGTGGTAAAACAAATAATTTGAGTACTACCTTCCTGCTCCTCCTGGCTGATGCATGAGAGGCTATCAAGTTCTGTTTCAAATTCAGTTATTCAAAGTAAGTGACAATAAAGGAAAATTCAGGTCCCAACAAAATTGTGATTGATTTTAATCCTTCAAACTAGAACTGGAGAAAACCTGATATGAGGGTAGAAATCTGTTCCAGTCTGTTTTATTCTATTTAAAGAGGTAGCTTATTTCTCAGAATCATATATGCCAGCACTTGGCCTTCACTATTATACTAGACCGTCTCATTTCACAATTGTTGGGCATTATATTATTAAAAAGATACACATTTCAACTTTCTTATCAGTTGTACAGAAAAAATACAGTATTCAGCTGAAGATGTGTAAATTTTAGCATTCTATTATAAAGAGCTCAAGGAAAACAGTCTATGTTGCATTTCAAATGTAGCTACCCAGTTATTTTATTTCAGTATTCCTGAAGGATATCAAAGAGAAGTTACCCACATTATTATTTTTCTTTATTCTCTATTTCTATGGTATAATCTTTTGACTTCATTATTTCATGCTTTTAAAATAGAAATTGCTCTAAAATCATCTTGAAATCAGTAGCCTATCTTCTAGAAACTGCTGAGAAATTAGTCAAATAGATAGCATTATGAATGTAAAGTCATAATGGTGAGTCTTTACCCTAGATAGTAAAGGACATTTCTTCTTCAGTATAATATTAGGGGAAAGAAAAAAGTCCTTGTTTCTTCTACAGGATAAAAAAAGGGAGGAAGAACAGAAATGACAGACGAGGACCAAGTAAGAAAGAAAAGGAGATGAAAAATGAAAGTGTATCTTGAATATTAAGTGACATAAGAAGTGAATAGTCATATCTATTTACTTATCTAATAAATTCATTCTTACAATACTGTCGCTTAATATTCTAATAATAGGCCTAAACGGAATAGAATATAATACTAATCCATTTTCACTTTTGCTTTGGCACACTACATTCAATGTTCCCAAATTGTACCCCTATGTGATGTTGAAATGTGGTAAACCCTCAAGAACTGTCTGTACTGTTTAACCAGTGTGAGCGTCTTTTGACCTCTTGTACTTATTCATGTATAAGTCCTATCAAATTTAGGAAGTACTTCATCATTATTTCTTCAATCAGCTTTGTGAATTTCTAATTAATGTAAGACCTTTTAATATTGTTGCACATATCCCTAAGGTTCTTTAGCATATTTTGCTATTGTTTCTTTTCTATAACCTAGACTAGATAACTTCAGTCAGTGTTGGTTCAGGTTGTATTTTTGGAGGGCACAAGGATTGAACTTGGGATCTTGCGCCTTGAAAGGTAGACACTGAAACCACTGAGCCACATCCTTATTGCCTCTTATTTCAGTTCCATTATGTTCTTAACGCTGTCTAGTAATTTTTTTAAAGATTTTTTGAGACAGGGTCTCGCTTTGTGGTTCAGGCTGGCCCTGAACTCAGCCTCAAACTCACATCACAGTAATCCTCCTTCCTCTGCCTCCCGAGTGCTGGGATTACAGGCGTGAGCCACCACACCCGGCACTATGGTATGTGGTACTTGTTGCTGCTGGGGTGAGTCTCCACGCCCAGTATTGTTATGTGGTTACCGAGGATCGAACCCAGGTCCTTGCTCTTGCAAAACAGGTGCCGGAACCACTGAGCTATATCCCCGGCCCTGGTTTTTTTTTTTTTTTTTTTTTTTTTTTTTTTTTTTGAGACAGGGTCTCACTTTTGTAGTTCAGGTTGGTCCTGAATTCACTATGTGGTCTAGGTTATCCTTGTACTCAAAGATATCCTCCTGCCTCTGCCTCCTGAGTTCTTGGATCTAGTTTTTTGTTTTTGTTTTTGGTTTTTTGGGTTTTTTTTTTTGTCTCAGATATCAGAGTTTTTAAATCTAGAATTGCTTTTTGTTTCATTGTTATTCTCTTCCTCTCCAGTATATCATCACTTATTATCAGTATATTTGTCTTTGTACCCTGAAGATAAGTATAATAACTGAAAAAATGATTGAACTCTCAGGTTCTCATGTATGATTCATCCAAAACTGATCTCCACAGATAACTCTTTCTTTGAAGCACGACAGTACTTTCTTGTCTGCCCATGGCTAACAGTGTTGTGTTGTATCTGCAGTGCTTGAATGATACGTTGTAGAAAAACTGGACTCTATACCTGCATACTGGATTTTGTTTGTTTTAGCAGATAATTAGTTTCTCTGAATGAAAACTCCAAAACTTTGACCCTGCTGTGCTTTGCAGCCAATAGAAATATTTGTGTAATTTTAGCTTTGTTCTGGCTGTCTGGCAGATGCCAAGCAAGATTTTGGTAGAGTCCACATGCAGAATTCCACTCTCCCTCTCTATAGTATTCCATTTTCCTGGATACCCCTCCAGTTTCTAGAAGTTTGGTGGCCTGAACTGTTATATCTTAATCATTCAGATATTTCTCTGTGGAGCCTGTCCTCCGAGTGTCTCCTCCCTTCGGGTCTCCACAGTCTTTCAGGCCCTTTAAATTCCCTTTGGTTGACTCTTTGGGTGTGTATGTATGTATGTGACAAGTTACTTGCTGGAAAAGCCCGAAGGGAGAGACTACCATTATCAGAAACAGAACTCTCAAAAAAATTGTCTATTGTGAATTCTGTGAAAAATTCTTATAGAAAGAACATTGGCCTAGATACAAAACTTTTTCGAATTGCACACTTGTACAAATTGGAGACTTAAATGTTTTTTGCTGTTGTTTTAAAAATCTCATCCTATGTGCTGCCGTCTCTAAATCAGAGTAATGAATTCACTGGTTGTGAGCAACTTGACATGATTTGTAGAAGCACAAAAGGCCCCAGGGAATTGGACTTGGTATTGCTCACTCTTAAGCTAATAAAGAGAAGCCCCTACAATCAAATGCAGTGAAGGGTATAATTGGTGCAATACTGCTTGCTATCAGTGTACTTTTCAGGGTCATTTTTGTTAACTGAAGAATGAAGTAAAAACATTTTTAAGCAGCCAGCACTCCAATAAGAATACATGTGGATACCCTGAGCAGTCAAGCCCAAATATGTAGCACCTGACTGTCACAGAAGCACCCACTCCGTACTGCTCATTGTGAAGAATCTCATTCTTTAGTTGCAGACATACATCATCTGGAATCAAGCCATGTCTAGAAAATTATCACCTTTAGCTCTATGTACCATTAAGGGTGAATGAAAGTGTCAAAAGTAAAGGAGAACTTATACACACGTTACAGGTATGGTAAGGCCTCCGGAGCTTGAAAATATAGCCATCCAGAGGTGTGGACAGTAGTCACACTGTGACTATGTGAGTCACACTGTGTGAGTCACACAGTCACACTGTGAAATATGTGAGCAGCCCTACTCTGTGCAATAGGATGCATATTTTCTGAGTCAAGAGAAACTTCAAGCCTCATTATTTTTTGTCTCATATGTTCTGGTGATGCCTTGTAATCACTGCTTCTTAGTTCAATCACCATGGAAATGTGAAGGACTTTGTTGTCCAGCATAGAGAACAGCCTTACTAATAGGAAATGGCAGATAGGGGTAGCTAAGCATCTAGTTCTTCAGGGTCAATTTATTCTTGACCCTATCTTGTTTTCTTGAACCTATCTAGCTTGAAGAATGAAATCTCGGGTAAGTAGAGATGTCTTCTCAATACGAGAAAGGCACAATGATGGAAATATGTTGAAAAATGATCTTTAAAGCTGTGTGAAAGGCTAGAAAAGGTGACACATATTTGAATGTGGACAAACATTATCAAGATCAGTGCTGTTCAAAGAATGATGCCTGAATCAGCAGTGTCAGAATTTACAGTTTGTTATAATGCAAAATCACCGGCCCAACTCCAGACCCACCAAAGCTCAGTCTACATTTTAACAAGATCACCATGTGACTGACAATATGTTAAAGCTTGAGAAATCCTGGAAGAGGTAATATAGTGAGAACTCAGTGTAGGAAGCAACTCTCACTTAATATTTAGTGACATCACTCAAAAGTGATGTCAAATACATTGTGGAAATTTATAAGTGACTATAATTTGAGAGATATTTTCAGTACTCAGAGAAAATATAACTCAGGCGAAAGAATCTAAACAGGATCTGAATAAGGAAAGAAAAATGTAAGGTGTGAATCTGTGAAATAATAATCCAAAATAAGTCATTTAAGAGACACAGTTTAGAAAGCAATATTATCAGGAGACCCAGAGATAGGTGAATGTGAAAAATAGATTAAAGTAAACCCAGACTATCACTGTATTAAGGTAATAAAGACAGCTATTATAATTTAGGGCCTCCAACTAAGAGATAAACATGGAAGAGAAATAAAAAATTTTAATGATGACTCATTTGAAAATTCAAAATGAATATTTGGACACAAAACAGGAAAGGCTCAAACTTCACACATAATCAGAAAACAACAGGTTATAAAGTTTGATAGATGAAAAGAAGTATAAATATTTTAAGTGACGATTCCAAGGTCAAACTTATGGCAATGCATGGTAATAAGAAAGGAGAAAACCCTTTGATTTGGAGGAAAGTTTGAAGTAGAGAAACTAGACAGAAAAAATATGTCTCAAATATTAATATACATGTCACATATTTAATAGCATCTAGCCCCAAACTGAATGCTGAGGAAATAGTCAGATCTTGTTACCTCTGTACACTATTGTCAGGTCAAAAGTCTCAAGCAGTCTAATATATCTCTAACTCATTTCCTTGTGCCATGATGAAAGCAAAATATTAACTCACTAGGTCAAAGCCACCTGTTTAAGTAAGTTACCTAGACACGTACCTTTCACACTGGCAGTATTGATGTCCTGGGGCCAGACAGCCAGGCCTGAACTCACACTTCACACTGTCACACTGCTTCTGAGCGCAGCAGAGGTGGGTGAGCCAAACATGCATAGAGCTCCTGTTTCCTTGTCTGCCATTTAAACCAAAATCTTGCTTCTCTTCACAGCAGTTCAGCTAATTATGGCTCCGCACTATTTTGTATAGTAGTAATGGGGGGAAAAAATCAAAGTATTATCATTTACAATCAGGTTAAGCTACAGAACACACTGCAGGTTTTCCCTGCTGAAAGAAAACATCTACTGTAGGAAAATTAGTACTTAAAGCACAAATAAATAAATGGCTGATTACAAGAGATTTTTATGACATTTCAGAAGGCTTCTCTGTAGGGTTCCTGTTTAAAAATGAACTCCTCTAGTGTTTTTAAGTGTTTTACAGTTCATTAACTACATGGCAGAAGGGCAATGGGAAAAGATTTCTAAATTTAATGAACTAGGACACACTTAAATTGAGGACAGATAAAAATAAGACAACTTATATTTAAAACTCTGCTTTATCAGTGGGAAAACATAACCATGAAAGCCATCTAAACAAACTTGGAAAGGTACCCATTTCTCAAGCATGCAATACCTTGAGAGAGTAGCAACTTCCTAAAGGAATCCGTGGCATAAATATGATATAAATATGAAAATTATATATATATTTTTCATGCTTTTGTCCAAATGCTGTATGTGTCAGCCTCTTTTATGTGTATTGGCATGTATATGCAATATTATGAGATATATATTAATATATAATGTCTTTATTATAGTATGTAAACTATGACTATGGATATATTAATACCATCATATAGTAACTTATTAATAGATCAGTGTAGCACATGTGTGTTTACCTGTATATCAGTTATAGCTTAACAAAACAGAAACATCATCAAATTTCAGAGTAGGAAGCGTACAGGCCATGGTATTATTTTATCTATAAATTTAAATCAGGCTAGAAAAAAGATTATCCCAAA
Organism: Petromus typicus; assembly: GCA_004026965.1. Taxonomy (NCBI): domain Eukaryota; kingdom Metazoa; phylum Chordata; class Mammalia; order Rodentia; family Petromuridae; genus Petromus; species Petromus typicus. The sequence continues at coordinate 54,726 of PVIR01000914.1, read as the reverse complement.
TAGCTATAATCCTAATTTAAAATTTATTTTTGCTAGTGAAAGGCTGAAGAGTGATTAAAAAATAATATAAGACATGAATATATTAATTCAGAGTTTTTCCTATAAATTAGGCTTTTATTTTAACTTCTTCATTAAATAGTAAAGTCTGCTAATTAGTATGTTTTAGTCTAAAATGTATTTTGTTTCTTCCATATTTATTAAACATAAGAATAAAATGGAAAGAACATGGATCTGAAGATATGGATTTTGAGATTATGACTGTATCACTAGTTGATTACATAGGACTAGACAGTTTTTCTGAGCTTCAGTCTTCTCATTTAGGGAATGGAGATACTAAATTGTCCTTGAGTGTGCCAAACTACTAGAAAGTATATATGCTTATTTTATGAGACATATATATGTATATTATCTCAAAATATGTAATATATGTGCTCTTAAATGAAGTGAGGTGCGATATAAACATATGTAAAATATTTAAAAGTTCTCAACAGGATTTATGTTATAAACAGGAACATCTTTTACATAAGAATGCTACCTGTAATGATTTTTTATGGTGAACACGAGAGCTGAATTTAATATCAATATTAATATTCTATATGCATATTCCTTTAGTTTAGCTGCCAATCTCATAAGAAGAAACCATAATCCTAGCATAGATTTGTTCTATTGATTTTATCATTGTATCAAATCAAGTATTCTATTGCTAGTGTTTCCAATGAACAAGAGAAATAGTTGAACATAATACATTGATTATTTCAATGAAAAGCATTTATAATAATGTTCTAAAGCTCTGTAAATATTCAGTGCATTCCATTTTTCTGTGGTTTCTTATAAGAAGCCTTAATTTTTTTGAAGGTAAAGAACAAGATGGTAGTTAAAAATAAGTTAACAGTCCATTCTTTTCAAAAAGAAAAGAGAATGAACAGGAAGAACTACAAAGAGGTATATCTCACTCCTTCTAGAAGTCCTGAAAGCAGATTATGCAAGATTCTGTGGTCCTATTTTGTATAAGACAAATAAATATTATTAAATATTGATTATCCTGACAAAAGGATTTGATGAGTGCGGGTAGGAGTCCAGTATCTATTAAAAAAATAAAAAATGGTTGAGTGAGCTGGTTACGTTTCTGGTTGTCAAAGCAAACTATATCTTACCTACATAAGAAAAATAGTCAGAGAAAATAATATATGAAAATGTGTTTGACATCACTGGTCATTCAAGAGATCCATGTGAAAACAACACTGAGATTTTACCTTACTCTGTACAGGGTGGCTGCTACATAATATTAACCAACAACAAACGCTGGTGAGGCTATTGTGAGAAAAGAACACTTCTCCACTGTTGGTCAGAACACCGACTGGTGCAACCACTGTGGAAATCAGTATGGAGTTTTCTCAAAGAACTAAGACTACATATCCTATCTGCCCCAGGTATTTCCCTCCTGAGTAAAAGCATCATGTCACAGTGACATATGTGTACCCATGTTTATAGCAGTGCAGTTTGTAATAACTAAATCTTGGAAACAACGTAAATGCCCATCAACATGAGACTAGAGAAAGAAGATGTATTTTTTAATGGAGTACTCCTCAGCCATAAAGAATGATAACATAGAGTCATTCATAGCTAAATTGATGCACATTGAGGCCATAGCAATAAGTGAAATAAATAGTGCACAGATACTGAATAAATACTGAATAGTTTTTCTCTGGTGTGAGGAACTGCAAGCCTAAATGAGAACCAAAATGTATGAGAAATCTCATAAAACAGGAAGTAAAGATTCCAAAGGGAAGGAGAATGAGGGGAGGGCAGGAAAAAACACAAGAGGGAAAAAACAGGAACATTTTTTGTAATAAGGAGTAAAGGGAAGTAAGAGGATGGAGAAAAAAAAAAAGCCATATCACACATAGGTGCACATCCCCAATTGTGAATGTGATTATAATGTAGATTTAAAATGTACCAATAAACCTAAAAGAAAAATTAATAAGAGTGAGAAAAATGTTTCTGAGCATTTGTAGGGTTTTCTTTTTGTTTTAACTGGGAGACATTTCTTTCTGTCTTTTTATGAGCCAGCACCACGGTGCAAGGCACTCCTTTGTGACAGTGATTACACCAGCTCCTCAAGAAGCTTGCCACCTACTGGTGAACTGCTGAGGAAAACAAAGCAGAGACTGGCACATGCCTTACCTGCTGAGGTAGGTCGACCTAGGTGCTTGGAAATGTGAGGCTACAGCTGGAGACAGGGCACAGCACAGTACATACACCCCCTGACTGAGGACCATACCACGTTTCCCATGCACGGGGACACCCTACAGAATCCACTTGCACCATGCTTTACCCAGTTTCCAGCCTCGCCGTTACTGAATTCATATCTCTAAATGAAACTGATACTAATGATGTTCTATCCTTGTCCCAAATCCCAGGGAGCCACTGATTTGCCAGATCACAGCAACTCCACCGACAGCTTGAAATTATGAAGGATTTGACTCCAGTTTTAACTTTAAGAACTGTATTAAAATACTTTGTTTAAATCCATGAACTTAAATATTTAGCACATTTATGGTACTTTAACAAGTAAAAGCTTGGAAAAACTCTTCCCAACCCTCATCCAGAGGATTTTAATAAGTTGTAAATACCAAGGAACTTGGAGCTGTTGTCTGTCACTTCCTGTGCTTAGATTTTTTTTTTGTCTGTTCAGAGGTGAAAAATGTCATGTAGACATATTTCATTGTAATCTGAACATTGTACAGATAAATACAAAGAAATTCCATTCAGATCCATATGGATACCTAGTCAGTGTGCAGCACTAATGCTAACTCGTGCTCTCATCCACTCAGTTTGCAAACTCAACAAATGTGTTTTCAGTATATACTATAAGGGAGGTCTGTCCTAAAAATGGGGTTGCTTCAGTTTACAAGGTAAACAGGCTCTTGCCCTCTTGGAAATTATATCTAATGCTTCAGAGCAAAAATTTTACTGTATCTTTAAAAAGATTATTTTTACCGCTGTAAAGCGAGGTGAAAGATGTGCTTAGAAGGAAAATTATGGCAAATGTGTAGCTATTTTAGTTTGGGTGTCTAAGGAAAGAATGTTTGAGAGGAGATCTGAAGTATGAGAAGGAATGAAGGGACCACCTCTGGGAAGGTGTGCAGTAAGCAAAAAGAAGTGCTGAGAGCCAAAGGGACAGGCATCTGTAAGGGACACCACATGGAAAGTAAGGTCGGCAATGGCTCGTCATATAGAATCTTATTGGGCCAGGGATTTAACCCAGGTGGTACCACACCTATCTTGGGAACACAAGGGTCCAAGTTTAACCCTTGGTCCTGCAAAAACAAAAACATTTAGAGTCTAATTAGTAATTAATAAAGAATTCAGATTTTATTGAACATATAAGGGAAGATGCCAAATTGCTTTCCACAGGTGACAATATTATTCAAATTTTACTTTAAATACATCAGTGAAATTTGTGAAAACATGTAAGAAATAAATGGAAGTGAAAGTTGAGATATCATTATAGGTTGTTGTAAAAGTCAACTTCATGGATGTGCAAACTTTGACTAGGCCTCCCTTCTCAGAAAGGTTCTACTCCAAGATTTAATACCTCACTCATTTCATCTTGAAATTCTTAATTCTTAAACAAGATGGCTTGCACTTTTAGAACCTCAGATTCTATAGGTAGTACTAGCTATTCTAAAAATAAAGTTTTGAGATGATGTTGCTAGGCTCAAATGGCACTGGGAATAACAAAAGATTTCTGTTTTGCAGGTGAAATACAATTATAATGCAAAACAGATTTCCACCAATATGAGCAGTCAGTTTTGTTCATGTATAATAGTAGTATACAAGTTAACTTAGAATAATCAACATATATACTCTTCATCTAATATATATTACTTTTCAAAGATTGCTAATTTCTGTAATATTCTGTTAAGAGATCTGCACATCATGCATTTACACTGCAGGTGAACTTTAAAAAGATATGAAACATTTACATTTCCCTTTCTGCTCCATGAATAGAATGATGAAGTGCTTACTATAGAATAGAGTGATGAAGTGATGAGTAATAGTGCTTACTATTAAGAACTTATAATTTAGCTAAAGATAAAACTTAAGTAGCTATACAGAAGGATACATCGATAAAGGAGATATGAAGAATACGCCCTAAGTCATTCTCTTTTCTTGAATCATTAGAAGTTTTTCCAAATACTTCTGCTCGTTTAATCATAGGGGTTCAAAGATTTTTGTCATGACACCAGAATGTCAGATGACATCATTGTGACATTTTCTTTTAATTAAAACCAGATATTTGCAGGGATTTTTTAGTAGACATTTTGCAATATGTACTAAGCCATAAGATTGTCACGGTATGCTTAAGATACCACTTGGAAGATAAATATTATTGAGGTATTAAAAGAAAAAAATTTCAAACTGCCTCTCCTTATTCCCTACAAAATTAAATACACTGAAGATCTAGCTTATTGGTTTGGGCCTCTGCTTTACAAGTGCAAGGTCCTGAGTTTGATCCCTGGTACCTCACACCACAATGCCTGGCATGGTGGCTCACACCTTTTATCCCAACACTTGGGAGACAGAGGCAAGACGATTGTTGTGAGTTTGAGGCTGGCCTGGGCTACATAGTGAACTCAGGGCCAGCATGAACTACAAAGTGAGCCCCAGTCTCAAAAAAAAAAAAAAAAAAAAACCAATAATTAAAATAATTCTTGGCTTTCATCACCAGAGTTGAAAAATTAAACCAGAATTTTGACCAGTACATGGAAATCTCATGAAATTAAGAGGTAAATGAAAATCTTCTGATTGCTGAGACTCAGATCTACCATTAGCTTAATAAGTTACACAAATTGCAGAAAAGTGTGGACTCTTCTGTACATCATGAAATTCTCACTAGAAAAGAATCAGTTTGATGACCAGACTTCAGAGCAAATGTCTGAAACAAGCACGTGTGCACTCACATGCACACATGCACATGCGCATGTGCACACACACACACACACACACACAGAATCATATATCTATACAAACACACACACATAGAGGCAGTGAGGAACCCTGCAGGGCCCTAGAGATGGAGACCTTGGCACTGAAGTGCTTGACTTGTCACGCTTCACAGCCTGGAGACTCCAGACACTGCATCCCAGGGCATTTGTACACTTTCAGGCTTCCATGAGTGCAGCTCTGGGCAGAGCTTCTAGCTCCTGTTTCTTGTGATAAACTCAGGCTTCTGGTTTGCTTCACACTTATCCCCCTCTTCAAATCTGTGCCTACTGAATAAAGATGCAGTGTCCCCAAAGTGCTTACCCCTGGAAACATGCAAGGAACCGTGAACGTTTACTAGCTTAGGCTGTGTCAGGTCACTAAAAGCCATGTTCCTCCATCCTTGTGATTTTCTTAGTCTCAAAGTAGAGCAAAGGGAGTGTCACTCTTCAGCTGAAGGTCTTCACATCAGTAAAAGAAGACAGTAGTGGGCAGAGAGCTCATAATTTGTTGCGAAGGTAGGATACAAATCTAGGAAAGGGAAGTGCAAGTGGTACTATGGCAGTAGTATCTTTATCCACTTAAACATCATTATCATAGTTCAGGCTTTTGGAACCTACCTACATTTTCTCCTCCCTGATTTCCCCTCCCTATATCTATATGTATCCCTGTCAGTTTTCTTTTCAAAACTTAGTTTCCTGCTCAGACTCTTTAGTGACACTAGTGGATCAACACGTATAATTTGTTCCTCAGATAGTAAAGGTTCTTTAAGGTCTCACTTCCATCTATTTTGCCGATTATGCCTTTGTTTTCCTTTGCACATAAATTATCTTGGAGGCACAAGGTCTCCAAATGGGCCCAGTTCCTCCTTATAACAGCCTCAGTATCTTCAGGCCATTCATCTGAACTTTTATTCTCCCTGGCCATTGCCACTCTTCTAAATCTTCAAGGTCTTGTCATTAGCTACTACAGGAAGCTTTATTCTCATTAGATATTTTCTCGTTAGATCTAACATTCCTCTCTTATGAACTGACTTCATCTATTTTTGCTTATATTAACATTTTCTGGGTGTATTCCTATATATCTGAGTCTTTGCAATCCTTGGTTTTACCTATCTTTCCACTGGCCCTCTTTTAAAATACCGTGCTTTATAATTTGTGCCATGTGCCACTTGTGGACTGTAAAACAAAGATTCATCAGGCTTAGTTTAATGAGTGGCTACAGAAAAGTGGAAGAATTAATTCCTCCACCTGTTCGGACAGTATGCTCTTTTATCACTGTACTTTCAGGCAGTCCCTTGGAAGAACCCATTCATTGAAGGCAAAACAAACAAAAATGCCCCCAAATGTTTAATTCAGAGTCCCTAAAATAGTGCCTAAAATAGTAGATATGTTGAGGAGCCATTGATCAAGGTGCACTTTCTTCATGTTTTCTAATTCAGCAACCTATGGTTGAGATAATCATATAGGCCAGTGTGTCCAGGACAGTAGGGCTTTTTATGGTTGCAATTATTCTTTACTTCCATTCATTCTTAATACACTTCTGGCTTAGGAATAAAGTGCACAGTCATGCTCCCTATGGGCTATTATGCATATTTGAGAAGACTCATCTTACATGTCAATACTGTTTTCCTAAATAAGCTAGTGTAGAAGTAACAGCCCATCCAATTTTTTTGCCAAAGCTTCAGGCTCATCTGAAAACCTGATCTAATATTCTTCTCTTATGAACTGACTGTACATCTATTGGTTGATAGAAAATGAACAAAAAAAAAAGGATAAAGAAAGAACCAGAAAAGGCAAACAAATATGATAACAGAGCTCAAAGACTAAGCCACTTCCACAGAAGATGATAAAACATAAATTTCAGGATGATTGGGAGAGAAATTTCCTACTTTTGTTCTTTTCTCTCCCAAGAATTCTTCATTAGATTAAATTTGAGCCTTCAGTTTGAGGTTTTGTATTCTCAGTTGGTAGCATACCTACTAAAAAAGCAATGTATTCATGTTAACTCCCTGGCACCACTGGGCTCTACACATTCCCTGCTAACGTTGGACACCATGCCAGGAGAATCTGACTCATGGTCCAGACAGATTTTTTTAAAATAAAAAAGCTCAATAATTCCAAAAATAAAAACTATAGAAAAGAAGAAGAAAGAAAGAAAAAAAACCTACACAATTCTTTTCTGTACACTGTGGTTTGTTTTACTTAAGAAAATGGCCTGGTTATACCCTGCAGCACGCATTCATTACAGTGATCTTTGACTGGCAGATGCAGAGTAATAGGATGCATATTTTAGTGCTTATTATAATACCCTGTCCAAAAACAACTTGACAAATTTGTGATTTCGACAATATCTCATTTTGCTGGCTGCAGTGCTCTGTGATTGTCTGGCCCACGTGGCTTTCAGATTATGCATACCACCAATACTTCTCATTAAAATGGCCACAGTTCACCAGTTTCGGTAGCTTGGAACGAACTTGGAATGAATTATTATACAACAAAGAGGCTGCTGTCATGCAGAACAAAAGACAAGCAAAAGAGAGCTTTGGCTTAATGAGGCTAAGTGAGTGTCTCCCCTGCATCACAGCTACTTGACGGCCTTTGAGCATGGATTTTTTTCTCCATAGGCCAAAACCTTTGGTCTATTATTTTGTGTTTATGCACCTTGAGGCTAATATACATTTTAATATGCTGCACATGGAGAAAAAAATCAGCCATTAGATTAGAACATGTGCAGTCCCTGTTAAATTAATGACAACCGAACATAGAGATAAATTTAGGTTTTCATATTTAATTATAGCGCACTGCAGTACGTTTAGCAAGGATAAATTGCACTATTATTATGCTTCATTTTTTGACATCTTCTCCTATTAACAGTGCACACTTGCCCCCACCACCACCAACACCAACACCCTGTGCCATATGAACATGCCTCTGAACATCGTCCTTTTCTCAAACTCAGCCCATCTTAGCTGATGACTGAAAGATATCCTATTTTATTTGTTAAATTTAGTGAGAGAATTAGTGCTCTTTTGGAACTTCTGTGTCATGAATAGGAATGTGATTTGTAAGAAAATGTTAACTCATCTAAGAATAATTCAATCATCACTACTTCTTGCTATATCAAATCATAGGGATGGACCCAAGTTCTCTGTGTTTCTTACTCACCTGTGACTCAGAGCACAGCATGTACCTCTAAATAGCAGATGTTTCACACAGCTCAGACAGCCTGAGTACAAGCATGTAGTTTCGACAGTCCCAACGAAAACTCTAACAATCTTGTCCTAGGATAGGGAGTCAACGCAAAGGCTGCAAATACAGCTCAGATGGTACTGAGCCTACCTTGGAAGCTCAAGGACCCAAGTTTGATCCCTAGTACTGCAAGAAAAAAGAGATGGCCTTGTCCCTTTGAGGATCTTTTCTCTTCATTTTAATCTATTTGTTGTAGAAGAAGGAAAATTTCAAGTAGTAAAATTTGGTAAATAATAAAGATTCAGTAATCTTTGGTTTAAAAAAAAAAAAACAGCTGAAAGTTGGAATCATGAATATTGCTATTCATTCTTCCAAGGCCACAAAGGCAGAAACAGATTGTTGGTACAAAAGAAATATCAAAATAAACTCTTCTGGCAAACTGATCACATGACTTCTGGTTCTCCTCTGAGGACCTTCCTTTATTGAGTATAGTTGTTCTCTGTTAATCTTGCAACTTGTGCTTTCATTTACTTCATATATACCAGATAATAGAATGATGTTTGGTTACCAAGAATGAAAAGGTTCTTCTACTACCTGTGTGAAATTGAAGGGAAAATATCTGCCTCTGTGTCTGCATTAGGAAAGCATACTCAGGGGCCAGGGATTTAGCTCAGGGGTTCTGGCACCTGTTTTACAAGACAAGGGCCCTGGTTGGATTCCCATAACCACATATAACAATGCCTGGTGTGGAGACTCACGCCCACCAGCAATCAGTACTACATACCAAAGTGCCAGGTATGGGTACCACATATCACAGTGCCAGGTATGGTGGCTCACATCTGTAATCCCAGCACTCTGGAGGCAGAGGTACGAGGATTGCTGTGATGTGAATTTGAGGCTGAGCTCAAGGCCAGCCTGGATTACAAAGCAATACCCTGTCTCAAAAAAAAAAAAAAAAAAAAAGCATACTCATTTGTTGTCTTTATGTTTTAAAAAGTCACCTCAATTGGCCAAGATCTTAAATGCAGAGAATATTGTTACCAGGATTGGAAAGACAAACTCTGGCTATGAGATTATCCTGAGATTTTTCTTTTCCTGGACATCTGGTGATGCATACTAGGATTTGATGATCACAGAATATGACAACAATAATAATTACTGTTAGAAAGGTCCATAAAAGGAGGTAGAACATATATCTCAAGAAATGGTGAGCAACTCTTCTTGATGATACAGAAAAAGCAGGCTTTGCATATTTGTTATGAATGACTGTCTTTGCCCGCTAGCATATATATGAACAAGTTACTTAGCTACTTATTACTTCATACATTTAGAACCTGATGGGAATCAAATTTGAAAGTGAAAAGCATTTTGAAAATAAATTTTACAAACCATCATGGTACAGCATAAAGCCAAACTAAATGTGATGTTTTGGTCTAAAACTGTAAATAGAAAAAAAGGGCTATGAGGATATTCATGTATTAAGGAACACTTCTAAAAGCAGAAATTCTGGATGATTTTTCTTTCCTCCCTTCTGTGTTTCCTGAATTTCCTACAATGAACATATACTTTTATAATGAGAAATACTAAGACGAAAGCAATAGACTTAGAAAGTTGAGGACAAGTCTCTGAGGAGTTGTTAACCCAGTATTTCATCAAAGTAGACTTAGAAAAGCCATATTTAAAGAATCAAGATTATTTAAATGCCAAAACATAGAATCGAGAAGAACATGGAGAACTGGCATTATTTAGCTTACAGAAAAAATTAGCCCACAAAGAAAGGCTGACAAGAAATTGCTAGTTTCTTTATTAAAGAAGATCATTATGTAAAGTTTTATAGAAAGAGTTACATTGTTTTAACTCTACTACTGAAGAAAGAAAATGAAAGCACTATGTCGAATTTAAGTCTGACACAGGTATGCTTTCCTGAGAATCGTTTAGAGAGGAATGAAAAAACTCTCTGATCTCTTTTCATTTTCTTTTCGTTTTCATTTATTTTCTTTTGTCTTTGAGAGGAAGAGGAACTCACATCTGTCTACAATTCTACCTGGATGGTACTAAAGAACCTAGTTTCTTTTTCTTTCTCAGTTTTTTTCTTTAAAATACATTTAGTAGTGTTTTCAAGTCCCTTTTTTACAGATAGCCACAAAATATTTGGTGAAGTTTCTGCTGAAGATAGATTTACTTATCCACACTGTGTAGTATGATTATTTATTCCAAAAACACTCCAATGCTCTTTGAGGGCAAGTTGATTCAAAAAAGAAGGATCAATTCTGTTTCAAGTTTTTAAAATTTCCATTTGTATCTGAAGCTCTATCCTTTCTGCATTGTATAGGAATGGGTCTCAAGGTACAAACTCCAAGTGCCTCAAAATCTTCATTAAGTCCAAGGTCCTGATCAAAGAGGAGCCCTAAGTTCCTCTCAGAATGTGGTTCCTGGAGCCATTCTGGAGTGTGGTTCCAGTAGAAGGTTGTGAATATATGGTGCAACAGCTCGCAAAGAAGCCATGAACTCCTCATCTGCCCCCCAAGGGTCAGCAATGCTTCAGGTAGAATGCAGTCATCGTCATCGCAGGGCGGAAGCCTCCTGCCCTCGAAGGTGACTCCCTCACTTCCTTATACACTCACTCATTATTCAGTTAGCGACAGATGGAGGATCCCTTCCCCAAAACTCTTGGAAGGGGAAGAGGCTAGTGTTACAAAGTTTTCCTGCTGCTGCCATCTCTTCATGTACATCATAATACAAAATTAAACATAAAATTAATTTATGTCTCAGATATGTCTTATACACATAGGCTGAGTATTTTTATATTATGGTCCTTGAAAACTGGAACAGCATCTGATGTGTTTTAGATAGTGACATATTCCCAGCCATACTTTTATATAGTATTTTAAATAATTTAGTGAGAAAAAGTTTTATGATGTACAATTTTCTACTTGTAGTATCATGTCAATTTTCCAAAGGTTTTGGGCCCTGGAGTATTTAGGATTTTAGATTTTTGGATTGAGAATGCTCTGTATTAAATCCCTTCCCAACAGTTGTGGACACATGGATATGTCAGTTTTTTAAGAGAGTGTCCACCCCTGTAGAACTTGTATTGAAGACAATAAAAGTGAAAATGATCATTTGTTGGGTGACATGGTCCATGATAAAGGCTAGGTAACAATGGCAAAGTAGTGCAGAAGCATGGGCTCAGGAGACAGGCTGCAGTGCAGGGTAGAGAGCAATGAACAGGGATTTCCTTGGAAAGTGACATTTGAGGACAGACACGAGGAAAGGGTGGACTAAGCCATGTGGACATCTGTGAGAAGAGACTCCTGAGCAGGGGAAAGAGCCAGTGCAAACACCTAAAGAATAGCAAAATCTGTGGCTGGACTAGACTGGGAGGGGGGAGTAATAGGAAATACAGTCAAAGAGGTAAGGTGGGTGGAGGAGCGTAGCTATCTTCATGTCCTCATTTAGTTCTTCCTACCTTCCCCTAATGCCACCTTGTGTGTGCCTGTCAAGCACCTGTCAACCAGGCTTTCTACCTCAGCCTGAAATGCATTTACCAAATGTCCATTATGGGCCAAGGACTGTGCTATAAAATGTAAATACCAGTCCTGCACAAAGCAATATCTTACATCTTTAATACTTTCCAATCTACAAACTTTTATTAGACTAGCAAAATTTTTGGGTGTAGTATTCAGAAATCAATTTTCTTTACCATCCAAATATTTACAAACCTAACAGACTTCAAACTCACTTAGATGACAGATAAATTTGACTTTTGGATGTAACATAAAAGTAATTACTTGATTATTGGCCAAAAAAAGGTGATGCATCAATTCGCTGAATAAACTATACTTTCAGAATAAGGTAAAACAACTTCATTCTCTTTCAAAGATACTAGATTCCTTTTGAATAATATATCAAGGCCTTTCTGGTCCTTTTACTCAGTGGAATGCTGTCAGATAATAAGGAATCCAGCCTGGAAATTTCTGCCTTGCCCCCATCTGCATTCTTGGTTTTAACCAACACTAGGCTTTGAAGCAGCAGTGGAGAAAAGGGTGAGCGTGCTTAGGATATGCTGTGATTTTTTTCAATTCTTTCCACTTTGCCTCTTCTTTACCTACTCAGCATGGTAGTGCCCAAGCAATAGAGTAGTACAGTTATTTTTCTTTAATATTTTTGTAGAATCTTCAAGGATTCTCCTCTCTTTCTACAGCCTTTGTAATATTTTCTTCCTTTGTCCATTATTATGTCCCTAACCTCTTTGCTACTGAGATAACTTTTTCTTAAAGGACTTTAGTGAGGTCTGTCACAGCAGCTTTCTATGGTCCTCCCAAAAGTGGTTTCTATGCTTTACAAAGAGGCACTGTTACAGTTGGGGAACCCTAATCTCATCCTCTACCATGTCACCTTTGTGGACAATAATCAGATGCAGACCTCTGTCATGTGGCCGTTGGTTGGACACCCTTCCATCCACAAGGGGCCATGTCTATGTCAAGGTTGCTAAGTCTGCTCTCACTGCAGTCAGTAACAGTCCTACATAGGCTCATTTTTGCAAATAGCAAACATATAGCCCAGAGTAAAAAATGTCACCTCTTTGTGTAAAAAACCAGCTTTTGATTTGTTCTTGAGTGAGTCTTCCCATTTGGCTTGAGACAAGAGAAAACTAAAATTTTGCAGAAGACAACAGGGAAATTGTAGTCCTTTTTTTTTTTTTGAGACAGTGTCTCGCTTTGTAGTTCAGGCTGGCACCAAGCTCACTATGTAGCCCAGTCCAGGGTCAAACTCATAGCAATTATCCTGCTTGTGCCTCCTGAGTGCTGGGATTACAAGCATGAGCCACTATGCTAAACATTTTGGTATGTGATTACTGAGGATCGAACTTGGGACTTTGTGTTTATAAAGCAGATGCTGAAACAATAAGATAAATCCCCAGCCCCAGTAAAGCCTTTTTTTCTGGGGCAACAATAAATATCTTGTGGCCAGTATCCTCTCGGCTCCTCCTGATAACTAGACTGAATGTGGGTAACAAAGCAAGATTCCAGGCTAACACAATAAGTGTGAATCACATCTTAGTGAGTCCTGCCCAGACCTCCTTAGAAAGAGAGAGGTTGGTTAATTTCTTTTTAACCTTTGGAACCTCATATGAAACTATTAGGTATCCAGTGGTAGCCTTGTAGTATAGGGACATTACATTTGTTTCAGACCTCTGCCTTTGCCTTTTATCTGTTGTTTTCAAGCACAAAAAAAAATCGACTTTTCAAGGCTAGAAGCACATAGTAGTGCGGCGATAACATTAACACCAGTTTCATAGACCATAGCAATAAAGAGGAAGATTTTAAACACTAAAAGTCGAAGATTATTTAAATTCATAAATAAAACCCAGTCTTTGTTTATTAGTATTAGTAGCTTTTAATACTGTGATTTTTTCTTTAAATGATTCAACCATTTTGAGAATTTTTTTTTAATTTTATGACTTGTTTTTAGAAGGTATAAAAAGTACTTTGTCATTTCTGAAAATCCTATTGGCTTGCCCCATATGTAATTAAAGTAATCCTGTTAGAGTATGAAAAACGAAGGAAAAGGATCCGAGGCACATGCGACTTGTTCATTACTAATGAACTTGACCCGCCCAGGTCAGAGTAGGATCAACAGCATTCCAGCATCCCTAATTTGGAGCTATCTCAGGAAATTAATCTATATTTCAAAGAATACTTGTGGATAAAAAATGTTAAAAGAAACTTTGCAATTGGACAGCTATCTTATTGTTCAAAAGGACTTAACTCAGTGACAGAATCGTAGAATTCCTAGCAAAACATAAACGTGGTCTCGTGTTTGTGTTTTATATGATGATTAATGTTGATGATCCACACGCCTTTGTTACAAGAGTGCAACCAAATCAGCCATGTGGCTAAAGTCAGCGCAAGCTCGTCACTGCTTCAGCACAGTGACCCGGGAGCACTCAGAGAGCCTGCGGAGCTGTTGGTTCTCTAAATCCCTGGAAATGCCTTGCCTTAATTAGCAGACACCAACTTGAGTGACTCCTCCAGAGACTCCCAATTAACTAAGCCTGTAGCCTAGCACCACTAAATACTTTTCTCTTATTAGTTCACACATGTATATTTTTAAATCATCAAAAATCTCAGTACTCTATCACTCTAGTTCCCAACCAAAATGAGCATTTCGGGGAGGCAGATCCAAAAGTATAAAAATAATTCTATTTATTAAGTAAATAATCTTGGAAACAGCCCACAATTGCTCTGTAGCTCACATGCTCACCAGATGATATTTCCTGCTGTTTTCAGTTACTTTTATTTATGCTTCTAACCGGATGAACCCATCATGCCCCCTACTGCTTAGGAGCAATACTACCACAGCGTAATGCAACACAACACACCCTGGTATCCTCTAGAGATTCCTCTCTAGCCATATGCTATCCTTCAGAATGCTTGTTGAACAACATTGTTTGTCTCCCCTTGGTCATCAATGCTGGGATAAATCTGTGGAGTCATGCTGGCAGTAGAAATGGCCTTCAATAGACAACAACAAACAAGTTCCTTATTACTGACCTCACCATCTGTCCATTTCCACAAGCCACACATAGGAACAGGCTTCAAGAGGGCCAGGTTCAGTGTGCAGCCTATATCTACCAGTGAGGTCAGTTTGAGCACCCAGGTAGCATCTGTGCAGAGCTGCATGGCTAGCTAACCTCCTTTATGGGCACCAGAGAATTGTTAGGAACTGTGAAAAAAACCTATAAGCTCTACTGCTGCTAAGAGTTATCTTCCTGAATGTCTTGGATTGGAACATGTACATGGTGAGGTAGCAATCTCTCTCTTTCTCTCTGTCTCTCTCTGTCTCTCTCTCTCTCTCTCTCTCTCTCTCTGACAAAGGCAGGAAGTAAGTATTACCTCCTTTATGTTAAAATGTGTGCCTACAGAGACCAACAAGCTAATAGCACTGCATGGGAAAGAAGTATTGGCTGCTAGATTAGTTATCAGCCTTTCTAAATGTTGTATAAAGTAGCCAATGATGTTCCCAAGATGAAGTTGTTTCCTAAAAGCTCATTTCCAAAAGGTAGATGATCCTACATGCTTTGCCACTGCAGCCTCAGTATAAATCAGTTTATCCTTGCTTGCAGCAAGCCCTTGGTGAGTGCCCACAATATCACATTTGGTGACAAGAATAAAAAAGACAGTACTCTCAAACCAGCAATATTAAAGGAAGTGTGCCAAGAGCATATTACAAAAAAACTGATAGACACACAGTACACAGTGCTGATTGCTGCAGAGCAGTATGAGAGAAATTATTCTTTCCTGTTAGCACCATTATGAGAAGGCTTATGGAGAAGTTGTTTCATTAAAAGTGTATGCTATTATATATATACTTCCTTGTCTTGAAATCAATTCTGCACTCTGTACTAAACAATCAAGCTTCAAGAAAAATGAAGAACTTGAAAGAATTATATTACTGCTCAAAGTCCTGGTCATTGTACAGTGATTTAAAATTTAACAACCACATTAAACATTGAGGCAAATCAGTAGTTATATGTTCAGTCTGTCTCAGGAAGATGACTGCGTGTCCCCAAAGCATTATGGGTTGTGCCATATGTAGCCCAGCATTATGGGTTACGGCCATTACATGTGTCAATAAGGCCAGTGTCCAGAACAGTCAGCTCTCAGAGTGCACTGTTCTCAGCATGAGTGGAGAAACTGCCATCCTCAGATATGACATACCAAAGAGGCCACAAAGTGATGGCACCAGCAGCTCAAAAGTGAGCAGAATCAAACTGAGCCATTTGCTTGGCCGTTGCCGTGTTATTTTCTAAACTTCACCAGAAAAGTCAATAATTAGTAAAATAAATTTTAAAATGAAAAGACCAGGTGTGTAGCTCAGTGGTAAAGGACTCATCTGCCATATAGGAATTGAGAACCATTTGCTTGGGAAAAAAAAAAAACAAGCCATATTACTAAACAAGACACCAAATGCAGCTCCAACCATCTTGGTAGCCAAGTAACTGCAGAACTCAAACTTTACCGCCCTTGCGGGCTGCCAAAAAGAGTTGTATAACTTTGTTTTAAATGCCAAAACTTTATTCCTGGCATGAAATATTAGGACATATTTGTTACATAGATCCATATTTAAGGAATGCTTATTAATATGATATACAAAGCCTATATCATATTAGACATATATTTGTAGATTTGCAAAATATTAAAAAAGTATTTCAGATAATTCGATCATATCAGCTCTTAGTGAAATCCAAGGATAGGTTAAAGCAACTCAACAGAAGTAATATATGCCTCAATCAAACTAAGCTAATAAATCTAAGAACATTGCTGCATGGCTACCAAACTTAATGCTTGGAGATATTCAGGAAAATAGTGGATTAAGCTGCCCCTTCTGTTTTATAAATATGTATATATATATATATATATATATATATATATATTAATATCAATTACCTCTTCATTAAATTTCTGAGTTTTATGCCTTGGCATACTAACTTACTAGGTACTGTCCACCATTGTGTAAATTATTTTGTCAACACTGATTCTACTGAAAGGAGAAAGTTATGAGGCAGGAGGGACTTACTTCAGTGGTAAGGCCTCGGGCCACTAACGGGACAACAGTCTGAGTGGCAGAAACTCCCTTCAAATTTGAAAATTCAAATAGTGAACATCTACTTACACGTGAAGAGTGAGCCTCGTGGTCACCTTCTTTAAAGAAACCTGTGCTGACATGATTCCCACGCTTCCTCTGAAACTAAGTGAAAGAGTAGGAGTATTATTAATTTCATTTAATGCATATGGCAGCCCAGGAGATGATGGCTATTAGTACTGTCCTATTACCTACACAGAAGGTAGTGCTGGAGGAGGATATGTGTCTGTGTCTCCAGCTTCCTGCCTGTCAGTAGTCCAGAGGGGTGATATCAGACAATGTAGCTTCTGAATCCATGCTCCCAGTTCAATAAAAGAATATGAAATTCAGTCTTATTTTAACTAAATTATTTGTCAGAGGAAAATAAATATTTATAATCAGGTTTAATCAAAGTAGTATTTTAATTTTGGAAATAAAAATCATTGAAATATTGAAAGTGATAATCTTTCTAGTTTTTGAAAGCTTGTGGTCAATCTGGCACCAATTATTTTAGTTTAACTCACTTTAGCTATAACTTATGAGCCACAAGGTAAAGAAATGATCACCCATGTTTCAGCCCACATTTAGCCAGCAAAGAATATCATCTAATATTATAAGAATGTATATTTAAAGTTACAAACAAAAACCTGATTTAGGTAATAATTTTATATATATATATATATATATATATATATCCCAGAAGATTTCATATAATAATAGAGAAAGGGATTTTAATTAAATTGTGTTACATGGTAATACCTAACAATTATAAAGGCAAAAAATTAAAGATCTGATATTATATCTCATGACAGATGGCAAGGGATTTAAAAATATATAAAAACAAAACAGAATATTAAAATATGAAATTGAATATTTATTAGATTTCCATAGGTATTTAATTGTAAAAAGAAACAAAGGGGGAAAATACACCAAAAATAATTTCTTGTGATATATTGATATAAATTAAACTGAAATTATGTAGAAGAAAATAAAATTATCACATCATTGTATTTTCATACTACTACTGAAAAATAATTTTAAAAGATCCAATTAATAAAAAGGTTTATCTGCATAAATTGTAAAACCTGGTATATATTATATACATAAATAAGGATAAGCTAGCAGTAGAAGTAGGAAAAACTAAATCCAGAGTTGATACTTTCATTTTATAAAATACTGTAATTAAATATTTAAGAAAAAATTTTGACCTCTCCCTAGTCACGCAGTTGACAAAACAAGATATGACTAATTAAGATCAAAGAAACAAACTTCAAAATCAGTAGTTTTTGAAAGAAATGTAAAGGAAAACTAAAGTCTCATTTTCATACCATTTTCATTACACAGAAAAATACCTACATTTATACATATTAAGACAGTATCCATTATTGGTTTGCAGTGGGTAATCTCATAAAGTTTAATTACTTTGAAAAGGGGTTAGAAAGAAATCTTATGATTTAAAGTCTTTGAAGTAATTCTTTAAAAGTTTCTACACAGATGTTCGTATGATGTCCACTTAATCAGATAGTAACACTATAAAAACCTGGGAGCAGTACAGAAGGGATAGTTATGCTGTGTCCGTCAGATGCATTATTTTAATGCGTCATCTGCCCCCTCCATATGACAAAATGCCAAGCGTGCAGACATATTGAAGAGTCCTTTTATATTTTCATGACTTGCTCACAAAAAGATAGGACCCATGAAACTACAGGCCTTTTAAAGAGCTGAATTTATGTAGGGGTACAAGTTTTATTTTCTATTTGTCAAATTTTCTATACTTCTTTTACCTTAAGAATTGAAAAATATAAAGACAAAACTTTCACATGTATTTTCTCTTTTAGTTAGAAACTCTTCTTCTGTGGTGTTCATTACCTTACCCATAAACTGTACTTCAGCTATGTTTAAAGAATGTAGAATATAATAGATTAATGGGGAAACACATTATTTTGTTTTCCTGTAAGGGCATTTATAAGTAACTTAAGGGAAAAAGTCTTAGCATTGCACATATTTATTAGTAGTAATAGTTCTTGCACTGAATTGCTAAACTTGGTCGTGATGTTCCTGCTGGTGAGAGCATTACCCATGATTTGACTAATTGACCTAAGGAATGCTGAGATGAAGGAAAATCTGATGGAGATAACAAAGGAATTCCATTTCTTGTGTCTCTTTGAAAAATATCTAGCTGTGGCTTGTTTTTCTTCTTTTTTAAAGCTAATATTTTTAGGCAGCTTCTTTCTACATATTTTTAGCCATGTTTACTTTTAATGGCTCTGTAATCATGACTGTCACAGAAGTCTAATCAAACACATTTTTAAATCCTAAGCATCTTAGCAACTGTGTATCTTCATTTAAAAACCATGTCATAGAATAAGAAAGACAAAAAGATTTATTTTGTAAAAAAAAAAAAATAATAATAATAATGTGATCCCTGAAACTAAAGTTATTCAGTCTTAAGTGACCTTTCCTCATTGTCAGCATCGTCTTGTTTGTGGATTTACTTCCTGTTATGACCTGGATCTCTTAACTTCTTGCAGTGCTATTGTTCAGGAGGCTCAGCTTTGTACTCCTCAGCAGGGACACCTGATGTCACCCCTGCATGGAGTCATGTGTGATCAGGTCACAAAGGCTGACATTTGTGCTCAGGTTTCCTCAGATCCAGCAAACATTCATACACACAAATAGTTGTCTCTTCAGCCTCTACTAGCTTTGACCTTCTCGGTGTCTTGCCCTGACATATAGCAGGGACCAGCAGTTTGTGCCCCTTGACCTTTTTTCTGCACATTCCTTAACACTCTTTTCAGATGGAGGAGTGATGTCAATGCCCTTTCTGTGACTGCTGTCTAGCAGTGAGCTGATACAGTGGTGTTCAGGTATTAGTACAGGCATGAAAAGACCACTGTCTTTCACATCTTCTATGTGACAATCATAGTAGGAAGTATATGGTTCAAATTGCCCCACTCTTTTTCCCAATGTTATGAAGTGTGACTCAGTAAGAGTAAGTAACAGTCATTAATCATGGGTACTACACCATCATGTTCCACCTTGACCAAGAACCTGTTCAGGTCCCTTTGACTAACTAATCACATTTGACTTATATTCTCTTTTTGCTGGAAATTTTCAATGCTCTGAAATTTTGTGGATTCAACTAGGCAACCCTTGAGTGCCTTCTTGGTGTAAAGTGCTATTTAAGAATAGTTATTTATTTATCTCAAGCCCTTTCATATATATATACAACTTTAGACACTTGATAATTGATAATTGAATAGGTAGAAAATAAAGAGAGAGAGAAAAAAAAAGAGTAGAAATTAAAGTGAAGAAATATATCATTGTAATAAATATATATTTATCAGTGGTAAGTGTAGAATTCATAGGAGGGATTCTATCCATAATAAAGATGGCTGAAAATGTGAGTCTAAGCTGTCAACAACTAATACAAAAAGTAGAGTCATCGCATACACTATTCACAAGATCTATTGTTGTAAGCCTATGGAAGAGAAACAGCTCTTTCTGTAGCGAGCTCTTAAAAATCTCTCATATTCTTTACAAGCAAGATATTTTGTGGTAGAACCACAATACTGATATAAATGCAATAATATGTTCACAGTGCCTCATTTTGTAATGGTGACAATGGAAGGATTTTATAGCAAAGTAAACATCTCAATATCTACCTTAAATTAAAAGCACCTATTAGTAAAATTTAAAGAAGCCGAAAAGATGGATCATTTACACCATCATCCTTAAGTTTTCTGTGTTGAACTCTAGGGTCACGAGCACTGGGTGGCAGGCAGCAGGCAGGTACCCTCTACGACCTGCAGTGAAATTTCCCTGGACTGCTTACCAATGGCGGATCTGAGCCTTTGAACTTCACCTTTACTAAGTATCCACAGAAAAGGCCGGAGCATTCAGTGGAGTGAGAACACACTTGGGGAGAATCCTCACAAGTGGAGACAGCCTTCTGTGCAAGGACCACTGGAGGTCTGTTTAGTACACGCTGCCGGATGGACGGTGGGGTACTGCAGGAGACACAACTCACAGTCACCCACCAGATGCAAGAGCTCGTGAAAATTACAAAATGAAATAAGCAGCAGAATAAAACGCTGCTGCAATGGACACTACTAACACTTGGACAGCAGGGAAGAAGGATTGTGTCTAATAAGAGAAATCTGGGAATGACAGGAGAGCCTTTGAATTAGTTTAATAGAGGAGCCATATTTCTGAAGGAGAAGTGGAGGCAGATGCGGGTCGTGCAGAGAACTCAGAGAGTAAGAGCACCGGTGTTGGGATATGGTGCAGCGCCGTGAGCAGTAAAGCAGCAAAGATGAATTCAGTCAAGACTGTGATGTGTTAATTCAAGCAAACAAGGAGGCTGGGTGCCATCAGAAAGTGGAAAATGTTCTCTGATTCATTAGGTGAGCTAGTATTTCTAGAGGAGAAAGGAAACCTCACAGATGACATGTCGCAGGGGAAATTGACTGGGAAAAACTGAAGTCAGAAGAGACTGAGTAAACTGACATACATCATGTGGGATAAGTTCCACATGTTAAGTTAGAGAATGAATAGCTTTGAAAGTGAAGGAGAGAAATGGGTAGGTGATAAATGGCAGTGGAGAAATAAGTGTGCTTGGTAACCCTACAGGGACCAACAAAAAAGAAGTCCAAGATCACACTAAAGGTGATAATCTGCATCCACCTGACTGAATCAGCGGTGGGACCAGAAGGCAAAGACATACAAAAGGAGCCAAAAATTTGAGTCTTTCTCCATAAGTGAGGATTTTGAAACAGCAGTGCCTTCTAGAACAAATTTCTTCAGGCTTCCAAGAAGATAAACTTCCCCAAGGAGCATAGTTCTTCAGTCTACCCTGGACAAAGTTTGGGTGGGATAAAGGCGGAGAGGGCAGTGAAACTATATTTGTCACTCCTCCTTCTACACGTTGTTTTTGCTTCCTGCCTCACTTCTAATTGATATTATTTTATAGCATTCAACATTAAAGTAGTCTTTCAGGAACTAGTGACAAATTATCATCAGAACAAAAGCAAAAAAAAAAAAAAAGAAAGAAAAAGAAAACTACTAGCACCAACATTACCATAGCACATCCCCAGACTTCTGTTCATTGTTGAAATAGAAAGACTCTGGTTCCGGTTGCAAGAGCCTGATATACTGTGTAATGTTCCCGCCACGCAGGCGGGCAGCAACCTCTCCCGAGTCCCGTAAGAGCACTTTACATTTCCTTCCCATCTTTCAGCTCATAAACATGTTTCTGTTCAGAACACACACCATATGCCATTGGAAAAGGGTTGTAAAGTTTTATAGATATATTTGAGAGTATTATAAGAGTATAATAAAGCAAAAATAATGCAAAGGAATGGGAATTATTGAACAATGGAATTAAAATATTAGGCACGGATAACTCTAACCATATTCAGCTTCTGTCTGTTTGTTCAAGTCATAAAAACCCAGAACTCTTGTTTAGTTCAAAGATATGAAGCCTTTGAATAAGGCTTTGTCTTTTTATTTTTCCAAGACAACAATTGCTATGCTTTATTAAAGGCTTAGATACCAGGAACCAGTAAATGTAAGCTAAAGAGTAAATATACTTCTATATTATATTAAATGCTATGTATAATACTGTATACATTTTAAGATAAGAGAATTTTTGTTTTCTGCATACACTGAGGATTATTCTCTAATTCTTTATTCTGAAAGGATTCATGCATTCACTTAATTGAAATTTATTTAGTTCCTGTACTGGTGAGAGTACTTCAAGATATAAAATACAAAAACTAATCCTTGACATTGAGGAGTATATATTCCAACATGAACCAAGGTTCATTTATTTGCTCACTCATTGATTAAGCATTCACTGGGTGCCTGTTATGCGTACCTGGTCCATGTGAGATCAGCATTACACAAAAGGTCACGGTTGCAGTATGTCACATTGCACATGGAGGTCAGTGGCCTCTGTGTGATATACATTTTCCATAATCCTAGATCTTTAAGGCAGCTTGACCATGAATTGTTTCCAAACAGACAATACGATGGGGTTATGAGACAAAGAAACACTACCAGAAATGGAAAACCTGATTTTGCAGGTCTCAAAAGAGCTAGGAAAATCTGCAGCAGGTAAATTGGTATTGGAAGGATGTCAGTAGGAAACTAGAGTAGAGACTAATTAATTATTGGGATTTTGAACCTGACGTGAGTAATAGAGCTTAATGAGGAGGGGAGATGTGTTAACAGTGACCTTTCTGGCAGCCTTCAAGCTGCACTCTGCTGGAACAACCATTCAGGGTGTCATAAAACAACATGTAAAGGGACATGGAATGGGATGAGAAGAATTTCTGTTATTCACAGAAAATAATACAGAAGTAATATTATATAGGAAGATGCAGCAAGAGTCACCAATGAGAAAAGTTTTCAGTGGCTTCTTTTTCCTAAAAGGGAAAAAAAATCTAACAGTAGCCTTGCACACCTGACCCTCCACCACCCGGACGGCACACCACTGTTCTCAGCACACCACTGACAGTGCTGCTTTTCTTCAGCATGAGTACCACTTGGTCTTCTTTTTGCATAGATTACACTCACTGTTTTTTTTTCCCCTTCACACACTTACTCATGATTTTAAATCAGTTAAACGCATTTTCTTTTTGTACATAGAATCCAGCTCCACTAATGCTTTAATTTATATATATTTTCTGATGTTGAGAAGAACTGTGCCGTCCTTCCAACTGAATGTAATTTCTCTTCTTTGACATCATTTTCTAGGTTGACGATAACATTCGCCCCTTTCTGTTAGACTGTAATCACTTGATAGGCAACATCCAAGTATGCTTTCTCTTTGGGTTCTTTGTATAATAGTAAAATAAAAAAAATTTTGTTGAATAAATAGCCATCTAGGCAGAGCAAGACAGAAAAGTCTCAACAACAACAACAAAAAAAAAAGCAGAAAATTTGAGAAAATCCCTAGGTTCAAGAAAATTAAAAAGAACTGACACAGAGGACTCATGTATGGAAGACAAGTTAAAGAAAAGATGAAATTTCAACTAACCATTAAGTTATTCAAAAACATATTTGACCACCTGTGGAGGACAGTCAGTTTGCCAGTAATACTACATGACTCCCCTTTGCCCTCAAGAAAGTCTAGGGAAAAGTCAGAGCAACCCAAGAAGTGTTCTATAGGGTTTTGTCCTGGAGGCTGCAGGAGGGAGTACTAGCACAGAGTGCTTCTTTAAGGAGATTATACCAAGGCATGACCTAGGAAATTGTAGGAGTTTTCCAGGTTAAGGATTGAGGGAGGGTGTAAAAAGGCCAGAGAGTAGCACAGTCTTAGGGGTCTCACACATGGTGGAGCATTTGAGAACAACTGGGAATTTTCCTTGGTTAGAGTTTGAATATGAACAGCTGGAACAAGGAGTTAGAGAGGCAAATGAAAGTGAGGGCTTTGCATTGCCAAGACCCAGAGCTCTTAAGGGGATGTTTCTATGGAAATGCTTTATAATATACAGGTAATTACAGTTTGGGGGCATAGGGACATGTCTGATCATCACATTTAGAAGCCCTGTGTTATCAGATTAATCGGATACTGTATTTGTGTTTGGAAGTTGGAATCGAAGAGAAGATGTTCCAAACTAGATCAGATAGAACTGAAAGTGAGCAAAGGTCATCCCACCCCCACTTCTCCAGTTATTTGTCATTTAAAGTCATATATGTTAAGATGATGGGCAAAACATCGGCTCTGAATGGAACCTCACATGCATAGCAAATCTCATTCATTTCCATCTTGAAAACCGGGAATCTATGACAATTCAGATAAGTGCTGCCTAAGGCTAATTATTTTACTGTTAGTTCCAAAAGGAAGTTCTAAATCATTTGCAGTCTCAAAACAATGTAGTGATATTATTTCTTTGCTTCAAGGTTAACTGTTTCCCAATACCTCCGAAGCTTGCATGTGTATAAAAGTAACTCACTGGTGTCATCATATATTCATGCAAGTGTAGGAAAGTGTTATAAACCTAGTGGCTTGTACTATCAGAAACATTTCTTACAGTATTGGGAGATGGAAGTCCAAGTGCTTGCAGACTCAGTGACTGGAGAAACCTTTTGCCTGGTATGTAAATGGCCCACTTTTCATTCAGGGTGGGAAGGAGGAAGGGCTCCCTTAGGCTTCCCTTCTGTGAAGGGCTTTGATCACATCCCTTTGAAAGTTAGGATCTCAATGAACGGACTTGGGGAAATGCAAACATTTAAAATATAGCAGTTGTTTCTCGTGGTTGATTCTTGCCTATTCAACAAATTGCTCTTGAACATCCGGTCTAAGTATCAGCAAAAAATGTATGAAATTGGAATTCCTTCATCTTGTATGTATAAATAGTCTGAAGTTCACTGAAATACATGGAACCCATATGAACATCAAAAGAGACTCAGAAGGTCTAAGATGTTTCACAGGAGTTAGAAAATCAGAATTCCAAGATGTAGCATTCTTCTGAGAAAATTGTCTCCTGTAATAGAGGATCTTTTGATAAGATTAATCCATATAAAAGGAGATATGATAAAAATATTGTTTCTGCTCACCAGCACACTATTCTCACCTTCATCAAGAACAGATAACTATCATTTCCCCTATCTGAAGACTTAGTTACTACTAGAAAATCCTGAAACCATCTATTTTTTTAAAGAAATAAGTGATTAATTTCTTTTCCACTACTTTATTCGAAAACAATTCTTTTAAAGGGATTCAAAATCAATATTGAAAATATATTGGAGAAGTTATACCTGATATTGTCTACTCATTTCCTCTACTTGCCATTCAGGGTGATTCTAGAGATTTTTCTTTCATACCTACTAGAAAATAATGCCCAAAGTAGAGCCCAAAGGTTTTTAGAGAATATTTATGGACCTTAATTTAGCAGATATAAAGGAGTAATTCATAAAGCAGTGATATCACAGAAAACCAGTAAAGGAAGATCAGATAAACTCTTCTCTGTGTGGACTCACAGATATTTGGAGTGGGGCTGAGATAGGGTAGACCTGTCAGGGTGTACAAAAATACAAGGAAATTTTAGTAGCTTCCAACCTTGAAAAGGTTATTATACTTTTAAGGTTAAGGTCACATGCTCCATCTATACTTTCCTCCACTGAAACAAACCACTTGGTTCAGGTAGGAGGGATAGATTCCAAATAGACATTGGGCCTATATTCCTTCATCTTTGATAGATGCTAAAGCATGTTGACAGAAATAATATAAATACCAAACACAAATTCTTATGTGAACAGTGATCTGTTTTATCTTTGCTTGGAATAAATATAGTTTTTTGGTTTCTCTGGATTAACACTTGGGAAATTGTACCTGTCTATTTAAAGTTACAAAGGAAATTTACAAAAGTTATCATGTTAAAAACATTGAAAATCAGTTAATATGGTTATCTTCCTTTTTGCATAACAAAGTATTAGGAAATAAATAACCTAAGGGCTAGAAGAATTATTTTATTAGTTGTTAAAATATCTCTGGTAAAACTCATAACATATTAAAATACCAGAAATCTGTGCATTTGGAAAAGAATGGGCACAGAGGGCATTTGCTTTGGTAAAGTGATAAAGAATTTCATTATGAGATTTTCCTCTGGTTCCTACAGATTAGATTTTGTGTCATTGTAAACCATAAATCCACTAATTAGTCAGACACTTTTGCATGAAAATTGAGAGTGGAAAATACTTCTTACAAAGTTGTTTAACAAAGCAAAATGTAAGAAAAAGTGAAATGTAAGAAACTCCATCACAACCTAAAATGCAGGCACAGAGCTTCCCAGTGGCAGACTATATTTGGCCCAGGCCCAGGTTCATTACTACATGTTGACTGCACGCACCCAGCCTGCTTCTGTATGCTGCAGGGCTCAGAACCTGCACCGTCTGCTGATAACTCAATAAAAGTGTCTGTCTAAACACAGCAGCAGCTAAATAGGAATGAGATCTACGGTATGTTTAATGAAGCTGACAAAAAAATCTGTTAAAGAGTAGGTAGAATATGAAAAAGGAGAATTGAGGAAAGATGAATAAGAGAATTAAAACACAATGTAAATATTGATACACTTCATGCATATATGTATATTTTTCTTGGTTAATAAAAGACCTCATCAATTTTTAAAACATCTAGATTGTTGATTTTCTAGCATTCAAAGACAGAAAAATTTCAAAACTAATTTAGTGTATATAAGTGATGCTAAACAGTATATATATTTTTCTTTATATATTTACATTTTAATAAATTGAAAAGAAAAAGTCCTTTAGACAATTCAATGTACCATATTTCAAAGCCTATTAAAATAAATAATCATTTTCTTCAAATTTATTTAATAGTACCAACTTCAGAGGACAATAAAGGACCAAGTATAAAAGAACTACTTGAACCAGACTTAATGTTAGAAGCAGAGTTTACTAGAAAAAAAATATTTTTGTCCATAGAAATATAATAAACTTTTATGTATATCTTAGTTCTGACTGACTTGGAGAGCAACTGTTTTTCTTCCATGTAAAAATACACAATTTTCAGAATTCAAATGAGAACCTCCATTGTTACTGTTAGTGTTAGAATTTTTAGTCTATATTTCATCAATAAAAAAACTGAGATTTTTACCTTTAAAAATTTAAAGAATTAGTCAAGTCTGTCTTTTACTACTTACCCCTGGTCACGTGGTTGTTAACCTTTACTTTAAGGATAATAGAGGACAGTCTAATCCAAGAAGAAAAATGACTAAGTGACTATTGGCAAATTTATATGTGATCTGACTAATCAGAATATCATAATTGAAGACTTCAAAGTCAATTAGTCATATAAAACCAATAAATTGATCATCAATTTGTCTCTGAAACAGACTCTTCTTAGGTAAAGATTATTTTACTATCAATATTCAGAAAGAAATAAGAAGATCAGAGGAATTAAGTTTTTTTAATGCCTGGATAAAAAATAAGGGAAAGATTAAAGCACACTTAAAAGAAAACAGTAGATTGTTTGAACAGTTTGCTTGCTATTCCCTCAGGCATAGAGCAGGCTGCTGCTTGGTACTGTAATACTATATGAAAATTCTGTGTACATATAGGATGGAATAACATAATCAACTCAGTTATAATTAAGGTAAAAAGGTCTTGCAAAAATTCTTAACAATTAACATGGAGAACACTAGAGAGAATGATGAGCAAGTTTGCGAGGACTTCGTGACAGGTATTTGAGAAACCAGTATGTGACCATTGTAAATATTCTACTTACATTTCTGAAAGGTAAGAAGTCAGATGGATTTCATAATTTTTAAGCTTTACAGTACAGTATTTCTAAATATTTATTTCCTTGCCTCATTATATTTTCTCATGCTCCCATAACCACCACAAAAACAAAAGGAAAGAAAATCATTGTAATTATAGCATAAACCTCTGGATTGTATCCTTAAATACTTTTAGTGGATTCCAGCAAAATAATACAATGTGTGAAACTCAGTCACTAAGACAAATAGTTACCTTTCGTTCTAGAATTATCTCCCTTTTTAACCTTCCCTCCAGTAAACATCTACAAGGCAAGTGAACTCTATGAGGCTAATCACTATTCCCCCAATGCCTTGTGTGTCTTTTAACATCATGACCATTACCTTGAAAACCACTTCTCACCTCTGCTACTGAAAACATTGCCATGCTTCAAAATTTAAGGTGATCTTTTTGAAGAGTTTGATACTGCCCTTCATGTCTTCCATTGGACCTGAAATTTATATGTAAACTTCTCTAGAACATCATCAACTTGCAGCCTAGACCAGGATGTCTTCTCTTTCAAAGTTCCAAGCAAAGTAAATGCGCTGCACTTTGCTTCATTAACTTTTTAAAGCAAGCTGGACCAACGGTGAAGCATTGTTCCAATCTAAACCAGCTGAGTGGCTCAGTCATAGAAAAAAGTTGCAACACTTGTTTCTACTTCTACGTCAACACTGAAGCTAATTTCCCATCCTAGATTCAGAGCTGGGCTTCCTCTCCTCCTGTTCCAGGTTCAACTCTTACTGCAATCAGTAGGGACTGAAGACAAGAAGTGGTTTTCTTCCCAAACACAGGCCCAATGTGAGTCAACCTGCAGTAACTCCCGTACTCAAGGCCTCCATCCTGTGGTCCAGTAGAGGTACAATGCTGCCTTCACTACACCCAAAAAATAGCTTCCACAAGTAGCTCTATAACGATTCTTTGTGAAAAATCATTTTCTGAGCCCACAGTACGTCAAAAACTGTTCCACATTTTCAAGATAACTTAGTGAACACAGAGGATACTTACATTTCATTGCAGTGGAGATCCACCATAAATAAAGAACATTTAAAACTAAAGCCTTGATCCTTAAGGGCTAATGAGGTAAAAAGTGTGGATGGGGCTGGGAAGTAGCAAGGAGGAGGGAAAAATTTCAGTTTACTGCCATGGCTAGTAAAGTTCTCACTAAGAAGTTGATATTCAAATAAACACCGGAAGAAACTGTTTCTTGCCATGAGCTTCCTGTTGGAAAAGCAGCACATCCTACCCATGGACTCACCGCCCCCCACATCTCAGTCATGGTCACGGTGTGCCATCAGGTGGGCCTTGTCCCTGAGGACAAGAACGTGCTGGGTAGTGTACATCTCCATTTGCAGCTTTTTCTCAAACTCTGAATTACAAACAAGAACTTAAAGTGATTTGGGGGCTGCTCTGACAGAAACCAGAGGACTATTCATTATTCAGTACTGTTTACAGCAGTTAAGCATGATTACAGAGGGCCAGTTTATCAATATAATCAGGATTCACCACCACATATGTATGCTTATGCACATGCATCCACCTACACACACACACACACACACACACACACACACACACACACACACACATGCACACAAAGGGAATCCACTTGAATAGAGTTTCACACACATCTATAGCAAAGCTAACAAATGATGTTCACTGGGTTTCTTCTGTCCCTGGAGATCCTGCACATTGCTCGGCCACACTGAGCTCACACTGCTCTCAAAAGCAGCTGTGAACTCCCGAGCAAAGCATGGCAGCTCAGAAGGAGACCCAAGTTTTTACAATCATCCTAAGAAGAAAGAAAAAAAAAAAAAAAAAAAGAAAAAAGAAAAAAAGGAAGAAACTCAAAGCCTTCTCACATATTCACATTGACGGGAATCGGGTGCTTTGACAAGGGAAAATCATGGCATAGGATTTTTTTAGATAAATTAACAGAATGAAAGTGCTAAATTAAAATTACAACATTGATTTCCTTTTTAGCTCAGCTGTGCACCACATAAAAAGGGTCAGAGGAAGGATTTATTATTGGCGATGAGTCTCTGTCGTCCACTAAGCAGTAAGAGACCAGTGTAGAAAATAAAGTTGTCCATTTCAGACACCCTTTGTCTTTGAGGAAAGCTGTCTAGGTGGCCCACGGGTGGCAAAGGCACTGAAAGGAAATGGAAATTGATAATCAGTCCTGTTAGGCTGATTCTCTGCATGTTCAATTCATATCCTTTTGAAAAGAAGAGATTAGGATGAAACCTCATTGAGGAATACACATTTAGAAGAAAATAGAAACAAAGATTCTGCAAGGCTATTTCAGTTGGTGTCAAATGTGAGAACAAGAGGACACAAACTTATGGGAAGAAAGGGCATGAACAAAATCCCCAGACAAAGCGGGAGCTAATAGCAAATATATGCAGCCGTCTTTGTGGATGCTCACAGGAGAAGTGGTACAACTTGATTTACAAAGGGCCTGGGTAATTATTTGTTAGTTGCAGCCAACCCCGCTTCTCCCTCTGCAGAGGGTAGGCACTGGCCATCTGCGTGTCTTCATTTTGCTTTTGTGTGGATGAGAATTAGCCACATTTCTGCGTCTGGTGAGCTTTGCATGAAGAGATGCTTGAAGCACGGGCTTTGTTTTGTCTTAAATCTTTAAACTGCTCCCTCAGCCTCCGTCAGAGGATTACTGCACATCTAACCACAAATAAATTGAAATATCAGCTGAGGAGAGCGCATGTTGCTCGCGGATGGAATAATGGACGGCAGGTGGTAGAGGGTTTTGTTTTCAGAAAAGCACAGGAGGCGAGAAGTGACAAGAGTGATTTTGTGAGAGGGCGGAAACTGTCAGGATGAAGTCACGGGGGTCAGTACTTCCTGAGCTGACCTTTTTAAACAAACCCGGAGAAGACCTTTCGCTGGATGCTCACAGCAGTCGCGCATTCACGCTAGAAAGGTTTCCCCTCCCCGCAGATATCGAGAGTCTTGACAAAAAGCATATTTTCTATGATAAGGCCCATGTTCACTCGCAGGGTAGCCTGACACTCCCTCTGCTGTCAGCCCGTGACACGCCGTCCCACTGCTCACCTGCCCCCCTGCTCTCCTTTAACACCTTTCTGCTGCCTTTGATATCATCCTGCTGTCAAATCATGGAAATCAAGGACTCGCTGCGGCGCAGGACACTAGGTGCGCTGATTTCCATGTCACTGCCTTGAACAGTCTTCCAGTGCGGGCAGCTCCTGACTCGCGGGGACATCCTGAGGGGCTGAGACGCGTCAGCTAGACGGCGCGCGAATCCGCGGCTTCATGTTTGTAAGCCAGATTGAATGAACTCACTAAAGCATAAGGCTTTCTTTTCAAACCCCATTTTACATGGGCACTGTTATTGTCACTAGAAATCACAGTAAATCATGCACATAGGATGCTTTTTAGTGAACGCTTTATGTTTAAAATTGTCATTACTATGAAAATAGTAACCTGTTGTCTCCAAAGCTGTGAAAAATAATGAGGATGTGTACCCCTTCATTACAAAATGATATTATATTATCTGTGCTTTCTTTAAAAAATTTTTAAAAGATAAAATTCTGTCTTGCATAGGTAAGAGGCATCCTTGATAGAACTATGATACACCCTGCTCAGGTAAACATGTGGATCACAAAATTGAATCTCTGCAAAACCAGGCACCTGAATTATGAAACTGCTTTTCCATTTGCGTTTGGCACAGTAATTGACCTGGTCCAGACCGCTAAAATGTGAGCTATTAAAAATGAACGAAGAGCTCTTTAAAAGTTTGAGAGCACAAGTGAATGTGATAGGAAAAGCTTAGATGTTTTTCAACTTGGCTTTATACACTTCCCTAATCTTTTAAGTAGATAGTAAGAGGGAAATTTGATAAACAACCCCTTAGATAATAAGTTAATTTTTAATCTACCCAAGAAATAATGTAAACAAAACCCTAGAACTTTAATCTCTTGATCTCCTAATTCTAGCACAG
This sequence comes from Petromus typicus, assembly GCA_004026965.1. Taxonomy (NCBI): domain Eukaryota; kingdom Metazoa; phylum Chordata; class Mammalia; order Rodentia; family Petromuridae; genus Petromus; species Petromus typicus. The sequence goes on along the minus strand of PVIR01000914.1, from coordinate 22,656 downwards.
TATTATTGGAGATTACTCTTTCCACACACTTGAACAATAATACAGTTATAATATGAAGCTTCAGTTTTTGATGTTCTCCCTAGACCCTGCCCCGCACAAAAGCCAGGAAGCATGCGCACTGTGGGACAGTCAGCTATGACTCGCACACATGTATATCTAAAGGGGTCTATATGTCGGAAAACTAGTTTGTGGTTTGGGGAAAAAATGTTAGAAAGAAACAAAAGCAAAAAGACTACCTAAGCAAAACACTATGAATGTGAGAAATGCAAGGGGTCAAAACTCCTTTCACAATACAGCTAGAAGATCAGAAAAGGAAATCAGGATGCTTACAGAAAGGAAGGTTGGCCTAAATAGGAGAGGACGCCTGGAAATCATGGAGATCTGTTTGGGGGAAAAACTGAAAAGGAGAAAAGAATGATGCAGCCAAAAGGGACATTTGAAAATCAGAGATCAAGAAGTAGACACCTTAGAGTGCAGTACCTCTACGAAGTAGCTTTACAGGTTGAGTCATGTCCGAAATGGTTGTAACCCAAAGTGAAGTAAATTTTGGATGTTTTTGGATTTTGGAGTACTTGTTTACACACAAATAGCTCTAGCATGAGATCCACGTCTAAACACAGAATTCACAGGTGCTTCCAAACATGGTTTGAAGGTAATTTTGTACAAGTCCACAGCTGTACTTGGACAGTTTTCTGTCACATGAGGTCTGCTGTGAAATTCTCCCCATGTAGCATCATGTCGTCATTCAAAATTTTAGAGTTTTGAAGTTTTGAGGGATTTGTATTTTTGGAGTAGGGATACCAACCCTATATCAGAACATTTCACGGGAGAGAGTAAAAAATAATTCTGTAAGAATGAAAACAGAAGTATAACCTCAGCCACAAGAGAGAATTAAAGAATAATGAAGTTTTGCTGTGTGTGGTGAGGGTCCTGCCTATAATCACAGCATTCTGAAGGCTGAGGCAGGAGTATTTCTGGGAGGTCAAGGCCAGGCAGGAATTCATAGTAATGCATAGTAAGTTCAAAGACAGCCTAGACTACATAGCAGATCCTATCTAAAAACAAATTCAGGTTTATATGTAATTCTTTGGCAGGAAAATCTAGAGGAAGGAGCAATTTCTTTTAAATTAAAAAAAGTCAAAATTCACATGTGCACCCATGTTTATAGCAGCTCAGTTCTTGGAAACAACCCAAATGCCTACCAATCAGTTACTGGATAAAGAAGATGTGTTTTTTTTTAATGAAATGAAATATTATTAGGCCATAAAGAATGATAAACGAGTCATTTATACTCAAATGGATGTACCTTGAGGGAATACTCATAAGTGAAATAAATAGGCCACAGATGTGTAAATACAGTATCTTTTCTCTGCTATAACTGAAGATATAAATGAGTTTTTAAATGTAGGATATATATATATATATATATTTAATATATATATTGTATAGAAAATAGGGGGTAGGGGTAAGGAAAGAAAGGAAAGAAAATATTTGATGGTAAAAAAAGAGAAAGGAAACAAAGTTTATGTACATAGGGTTAAGAAGTTGTAGAGTAGACAGGGGAATGGGAAAAACAGAATTAAGTCATGTCATGTACTGGTACAAATTATCAATGCCTATTGTGATCATGATGTATATATAAAATGTACCTATAAAATCATTTTTTTAAAAGTCAAGATTTAAAATTGTATAACCAACAATCATTGATAGGATTAGATAATAAGTTTCAAAATTTACCATTAGAAACATATTATACAAACAATTTTGTATCTGAATACCTTGTCGTTTTCTCAGACACCACCAGTAATTCTAGCTTTTAGAAAAGTACAGAAAAATTCTCCAAGGGTCAATTTGAATACCAAAACATAATGATATAGCAATGAAGAATATCGTAGACCATAATTATTTGCCATTTTCTACTTATGAAGATTTAAAAAATCCTAATTATTAAAAATGATATCTTTTTTTAAATTTAAATTTTTATTGGTACATTATGAATACACATTATCATCGCATTCAACATGGAGAGTTTGTACCAGAATATGACATGACTTGATTCTCATTTTTCCCCTTCCCCCTACTCTGCAACCCTCCACCCCTGTATACATAAGCTTTGCTTCCTTTTTTCTTTAATACTGTCACATTCTTTTTCCCCTTGTTATTTACCCCTACACTGTCTTTCCTTTTAAACATTTTCTGTTTCACAATATCAACTATAAAAATGGTATCTTTGAGATGATAGTGAAACCATGAGTTCCATGTACTATCCATACAATGAATTTGTTTTCCTCCTGGTTTTCTGTGCAGACAGGTTGAATCAGTGAATGCATGCTTTTTCCAGTCCCTCTGAGAGCTCTCTACAGTTACACAGCAATAGCAAAGGGTTCCTTCTACCTGACTCCGAAGTAATCTTTTAGAGAAGATTAGGAAAAAGTCTTTCCTTATCCATACATTGTGATATATTTGAATGCAGCAAATAAATGAGGAATAACTTAGAATGGTCAAACATTAAATCAGTAAAGATTTTGGAAATCTTAGTGTTAACATATTCAACATGTCATTTTTGTTTGGAATTGGTTTTGTTGTGTTTTGAGTCTTGCTATATAGTTCATGCTGCCGATCTCAAACTCAAGGCAACCTTCCTGCCTCAGCCTCCTGAGTGTGGAGATTACAGATGTGCATCACCACACCTGGCTTGGAATTGCTTATTTAAGTGTCTCCTGGGGGTAAATAGCAGATTATGGTAAGCAAAATCAGTAATTCATCTGTGCTTTAAAACATTGTAGAAAAGATATAATAAATAGCAGTTAATTCTGGGAATCTTGCTCCTGTTTTGGTAGTGGATCCATGACTTGTCATTTCATACCAGGGCCATATACCTAGGACTTCAGAGCTTTTATGTGGCTAAGATGTAGCAAGCCACCGTTTATAGGGGCATTATGGTGTGACCTTAGAACTCAAAGCCAGCTAGAGGGATCAATTCCTAGAAAATTGTATGTACCCAGTAAACATCAATCTAATATAATTGAATAAGATGACACAGCAGGAGGGTCTCCGTGGCCACATTTTCTGGACTGCACTCTTGTAGATGATGGGAAAAATCAATACTTTGGATTCCTTAAGATTTTTCTTCACCTATGTTTTTATATTTTTCAGATTGTATGCACATTTCCAGTTTTCCATACACACATTTGTGGAAGTGGGATTACAATGAAGTTGGCTTCTCCCCATATTGCTTTTGGGTATATGACATAAATATTGCGTGTTAAATAATATGCCATACTCATATTTTATATACATCATATAATTTATGTATATAAGCCACGCCTTAGCAAAATATGTATATCAAATGCATGGTGAAGTAAATACATTTTACCTCTTTGATTCATCAAAGCTTATAAAGTTTTAAGCTTTACTATCTTTTAGCAACTGTTGATAACAGATCCTTCAACTCTCTACTGATAACATATTTTCCAGTATTGGCATATATATTGCTACTACCTCCAACCCATACCAAATATTTACTGTATCTTTGTACAAATTGAGCCCATTTGTTTAAGGAAGTTTTTACCATGCTCAGTGACTTTTAACATGAATAAGACTGGTGTAAAAGGATTTCAGCTTAATTTAAAACTTTTGATAAGCAGATCAGAACATAGTGTAGGTGGTTCATGCTTCTTCCCAATGCTGTTTATTCTACCCAAAAGCACAGCTGATATTTGCAACCAAAGATCTTTGCACAGATGTGATACTGTCAGACTGAGGAATACTCAGGAAGTTGCAGCTGTACGTGTTGCTCAACTTTGGAGGGACAAAATTTTAGTCTCTGTTTTTGTGCATGAATATTTTCACCTGGATATCTGTTGAAATGTACATCTTTCTTGAAAAATGTCGATGGAAAAGAACACACTCTGACAAAAGCTCGGAATGTTAACACTATTATTTAATTCTTGGAGAAAGCTTATTTTCCAATACCCTACATGGAACTAAAATTTAGGAGTATCATGTTATCAGAAGCAAAAATCTATATCGCCAAATGTATGTAATGCTTTCCTGGAATAAACATTTCTCATTTATTTGCCACTTAATCATGTTATGAAGTAGACCCAAGAGCTACTTATCATATTTCTGTCTGCTTAGTCATTACATGTGCATTCTCCCACAAAGTAAGTTTTCTTCATAGTTACTATTGTAAATGATGATTTACCTTTCACATTCAGGAAAGGATAATGACTATAGCTATCATAATAATTATTTTATCCCTGCATAGATTCTTGTAACATTTTCCATTAGTGTGCCTTTTGAGGCAGTATTTGTTTAAATGTCTTATTCATTTTTGTTGAAACAGGGTCTTGTTACTTAATACAGACTGAGATTGAATTCATTGTAGAGCCCAAACTGGCCTTGAATGCCTGCCTACCTCAGCCTTCCAAGTGTGAAGATTACAGTTGTGTATCACCACACCCTGTTGAAAAATATCTTTTGAGGGCTGGGGAGTTGGCTCAGTGGTTCTGGAGCCTGTCTTGCAAGCGCAAGGACCCAGGTTCGATCCCGGTAACCACAAAACAATACTGGATGTGGAGACTCACGCCCAGCAGCAACCAGTACCTCATACCACAGTGCCAGGCGTGGTGGCTCACGCCTGTAATCCCAGCACTCGGGAGGCAGAGGTAGGAGGATTGCTGTGATGTGAGTTGGAGGCTGAGCTCAGGGCCAGCCTGAACCACAAAGTGAGAGCCTGTCTAAAAAAAAAAAAAATATATATATATATATATATATATATATATATATTATAAACAGTGATTTCTTAAATTAGGAATTACACTGCTTATATTACTCTGATCTTGCTTTTTTATTCCACTTAAAAATATTTTAGAGAAGCTTTTACTCTTAAATATTTCTTATTATTCTCCTAAACTGAATTTTCTTTTCAAGAACTATTTACAATTTTAAGACATGAATCCCAATTTAGTTTGCTATTTTTTGAATTTCCAAACAATAAAATCAAAGTCCCATTTGAAGAGAGCATGTAGAGTAGTTCTGGCCCTCAAGGAGTTTCTTCTCGGCCCTGGAGTGGACAAGGCCATTCGACCGAAGACAGAGCAGGATTTTGGAGACAGAACACAGACCGAGCAGTGAGACTCCTCTTATTACTGGACTGTAAGCAAGCACAGGATAGGATAGCCCATAAACTCACAGGGATCCTACTTATTTACACAAGAAAGTTCTGTTTTCATAGTGAATAGATTGCATTTAAATTGGAAACTTGGGAAGAAGAGGTAAAAGGATTATTGAATGTGAGAGGTGAATGACAAAAAGTAGTAAAGCCCATATGATTGGAAAGATGAGATTTGAGGTTCCTTTGAGGAAGAGCTGGATTATAAGGGCTCTAAGGAGGTGGGAGAGGCACTCAAGAATTTATCAGTAATTTGCACTGAAAGAATCCATTAGTACATTCACTTACCATCCCTCATTGGATGACTAATAGTAATTTATGATACTTGTTTATGATTTTAAAATATAACATCTTTTTAAATCATTCTTATTTGCGGAAAAGCAGTTTCCCAAAGCTGTTATTGGATGTAACCTTTATGAGTCGTTACAACGGCACAATGATGTTGTATCTTTTTGATGTTGTCCTGTGTATCTTTCTTTCTGTGGTTCATCTCTCCAGAAAGAAAAGAAGGGGGAATGAGGAAGAAGGAGACAGGGGGAAGGAGGGAGAGAGAAAAGACGAGAGTGGAGGTGAAAGGAGGAAATAAGGAAGAGAAAGAGAAGGAAAGAAGGGAAAGAGAAGGAAGGAAGGAAGGAAGGAAGGAAGAGAAAAAAATTTTTAAGTGCAGGACTAGATTAGCCCTCTATGCTAAACATCAGAAATTTCTCCTAAAAATAAGTAAGTCTCTGCTGTTCAGGAAACACTCACAAAGGTGCTCATGCAGATAGGCAAAAGGAAAATTGTACTTTTAAAAATGGTGAGAGGCATCATAAATTCATTTGAAGGTGTAAAGATTTTTGTGGTACTTTCTCCTTGAGTTCAAATTAGACAATTCAGTTGTATGCCGTACATTTTCTTAATTTTCAAAAAATAACTTTGGCATCACATGCCTCTAGGCAGCTGTGGAAAAAGTAAACTCAAGAAGCAACAACACCAACTATCTTCAAAACTTTCAATACCTGCACTTACCCTGTAGGGAAGGGAATGTAACCAGAACCTCTGCAGTTAAGTTCTAGTATCCTATGAGCCTGACAATGCAAGGTCAGTTTATTAGTAAATAAACAGTAATGAGACAGATGAAACTGAGATTGGGCCTGATCCATGCTACTCTGCGTAGCAAAAATAGCAGATTAGATTTTTTTTTTTTTTGGTATGTCTCTAGTAATAATAGACTAAAAAAATTCCAAGGGCAGCCCAGACACTAGCGTTGTGCTTGAGGAATTATGTAGATGAAGACGCCATCGGGCAAGAAGATGCCACCAGTTATCCTTGAGGAATTATGATGATCCCAGAGTAGTTCTGCCCTAGAGCATCACACCACGTGGGACTGTTGGAGTCTTTATTGTTACTTTATGTGAAGATAAGAGTCAAGTCCATGCCATAGAGTTAGCTCAGTGGTTCTGGAGCCTGCCTTGCAAGTGCAAGGGCCCAAGTGCGACCCCCAGTAACCACATACAACAATGTCGGGCATGGAGACTCACACCCACCAGCAATCAGAACCACATACCACAGTGCTGGGTGTGGTGCCTCATGCCTGTAATCCCAGCACTTGGGAGGCAGAAGCAGGAGGATTGCTGTGAGTTCAAGACTGAGCTCAGGGCCAGCCAGAACTACAAAAAAATGAGATTGTCTCAAAAAAAAAAAGAGTCAAGTCCTCATGTCCAGCTATGTCCCAGCTGATCTGCAGGTGGGAAAGCATGGCCCAGTCATAGTCCTGATTATGCAGTAGGATTGCTGTCAACATAACCTTAATAGTATCAGTCAATAATTTATTCTTTGAGATACTCACACATTGTTTTCTGAGATACATCTGGAAATGGAATAAAATAATTTTTCTCTGATAAGGAACTTTTGATATTTTGTACTTCATAATTTTTATTTATCAGTAAGATTTTCGGGATGATGAGGTAAAGTTCACACAGCATTGCTCTGAGAATGAGATGTCATTGTAAAGGTGACTGACAATGAGGAACAGTGATCTGAGGGTGGAGGGGCTCTGTGCCAGGCACCAGATGCAGTGTTTACCTGAGGACAGAAGAGGAGCTACGTGGACCAGGAGGAAGACTGGGAGGGCACCTTGGTGGGCTCTGGCATGTCTTTCCCTGTACCCTGCAGCTGTGGCGATTGCTCCTGAACGTCCTGGTTCAGCCCCAGCTCTGCCCAGTCTCCATCTGGTACTAGTTCTGTAGCTGTAAGAGATGTGCTGAATGCTGTGGGGTGTGGACAGCACCTGAGGATTGGGGTGCCACTCAAATGCCTGGTATCCACAGAGATCACTGCCTGATGCCCCCATCCTGGGAGACTGCTGCTCAGAGGCCCACTCCAGCTTTCTGTGGTTCATTCAGTGGAAAGGCCAAGGAATCCCAGGACAGGATGTGGGAGATGGACGGAGCATTTGAAATAGTTTCTGGCTTGTATTTTCTTCTCTGTTGTACAAGAAAGAACATCTACAGTAGCATGTTCCAAAATAATGTGATGTGATGTGAAGTGAGATAATGTGGTGCTTCCAGTTGGTAACAGGTGAAAATGTCCAGTTTTGACAGTACCTACAACTGACATTCCAAGGGTCTCTGTAGAGGGTCTCTGTAGACCTCTCCCAAACTCTCCTACTTGGAGAAAACTCATCCTTTGGGGAAGCCCTTCCAGAAAGAAAACTCAAAATCTTATCCCAATTCTGTTTAGAAACTCACTTTCTTATGTCTATCTGTTGGGACATTGAGCCAGGTAGATTAGCGAATTCCAAAATAAATCCCCCAAACATGGGCCGGGCATATAACTCAGTGGTTCCGGTACCTGTCTTGCAAGCACAAGGACTTGGGTTCGATTCCCAGTAACCACATACAATACTGGGTGTGGAGACTCACGCCCAGCAGCAACCAGTGCCACATACCACAGTGCCAGGGGTGGTGGCTCACGCCTGTAATCCCAGCACTCGGGAGGCAGAGGCAGGAGGATTGCTGTGATGTGAGTTTGAGGCTGAGCTCAGGGCCAGCCTGAACCACAAAGCGAGACCTGTCTCAAAAAACCTGAAAAAAAATAAAAATAAATAAAAATAAATCCCCCAAACTCAATTTAGGCATTGAAGTTTACTTCTTCCTTCTCTACTAAATGTATTCTCACAACTTTGAAGAGTAGCTGAATATTTAATATGTTATATGTCCTTACTTTTCTTTTCTATCAGCAAAGAAAAGAATCTTAAATCAGGTAGACACAGTACTATAGATGCAAAAACACAGATAATCCCCCAAATCAAAGAACCACCTGTGGATGGTATCCTGCTCTTCTTTAACTTTTTCTGTATGATTCAAAATATTGCCTAAGAGTGAGGGCATATCACATGTGGGTATCTTGTACATGTAGGGTGCATGTATACACACATACTAAGCACAAAGTTATATGCATTACGATGGCTTTGACCGCAAGGTTCTGAACCACACTTCGGCAGGTAAGAATGTGCATGTTAAAGTTTCTTTCTGATAAATAGAAAGGAGGAAAGTTATTGGAGTTGGCAAATTTATTTTAAGAAGGTTCTTTAAAAATACCTACTGACCTATATTTATTGAAAGAGAAACAATCAACTACAATTGTAATTGTTATCCTGTCAAGTATTTATTAATAGACAGGCTGCTGTCATCTTTGTTTAAATGCTCTAAGTTGACAGAATCTCATTTACATTAATGGGTGGAAAGTCCTTTTCTTCCTTGTCCAACAAACTGGAGACAAAGTGCCTGCCAATGTTTTAATTTCTTTTTCATGTTCTGGTTAGAAAGTGAGAAGAGTGTTTTCACTCCACAGTGTCATGAATATGATAATCTATGGAAATCATGGAAAAGCAGGTACTTAAGTTCAGCATATACTGTACCACGGCAATCCCTGATGAATTCAAGTCTCTTCTGTTGAGAGAAGATGTTGTTGCCTGTGAAGTGACAGACTGCCAGATGTTTCTGAGTAGCAAGGAATGGGCGCAGATCCCAGCATTTTTCCAGCCCCCACCGATGACAGCACTTACTGTGGGCTGCAGAATGGTCCTACTTTCATTCTTTAAATACTCGTGTTTACAGTTACTCCTCAGATATCAAATCTGCATTTTCTTCATTTTCCTTATCTAAACATGTGGAGTACAAAATTACATAACTATAGGAGCAATCCTGACTGTATAGACTGTATGCAATCTAAATATGAAATAAGCAATTCTCTATCATGTAAAACATCATTAATCCATTGACTTCTCTTATAAATGCTGGGAGAAGTGATTGTCTGGAGGGACAGGGAATGTTAACAGTATGAAACAGCAACATGAAGCACACAGCAAAATATTTTATAAAGCATATATTTAAAGTCAAGAAGTTATTTTCATTGTACCTAAAGTAATTTAAAAATGTAATGACAGATAAACATAGTACATGTCTAGAATTTCTGTAACAATAAAAATGATGATATAAACTATTAGAGCATACAGTGTATCAAGCTCTGGTTTGATTTTATGTTATCTATGTGGATTATACAATCCACACTTTGACTTTATATCATTCCCATTTTGTGCAGGAGAACACAGATCTTATGAAAGTTAAGCAAAATTTGACTATATCAAAAACAGTTAACCATGGAACCAGGATTAGAAGTCAAGCCAAGGTCAGGGTCTACCTATTTACAAATGTACTGCAACCCAGAATATTCCTTCATTTGAAGTGCACAGTAGACTGGGAGTTGTTAAGGATTCTAGGCAAATGCCAGTAAAAAGAATTGCTGAACATTGTATTTTGGTATGTCATACCTTACAGGGAGAATGTAGATGCAAAAGAAATGTATAACATGTAAAGGAACAACTGGTAAGTGTCATTTACACGGCATGGCTTCCATTAAGTCATCACGGAGTATTTCTGAGATAACATTTTGGTTGAACCCTAAAACTTGGAAAGGATCTGTCATGCAAAGATCAGGATGAGAAATAAGAGGTGGATGAGCACAAGAAAGAGCAGCAAATACGAAGGCCATCAAAGCATATGAAACATTTTAATAGTAAGATCAGCATGGCTGGAGTGTAGTGAGTAAAGGAGAGAACGTTGAAAAACAAAACTGAAGAGGTTGGCAAGAAGGAGTAGCTAAGCCTACAGTTACCATGATAGATTTGGATTTATTTTAAGGCCATTGAATTCCTTAGAAGACATTACACATAGGAACAGTGTGTTATCATTTGTACTGGAGACAATTACTCAGGTTACTGTGTGGAGAATACGATCTGTCAAGTCAAGGAGGAAGTAGGTAGATTGACTCAGGCTGCTGAAGTATCCCAAGTGAGAGATAGCTGAGCTTGAACTAAAGTCTTACCAAGGAGCTGGAGAGAGGAGAGGAGATTTGAGATGATGTGTGCGGGGGATGGAGCTGGATGAATCTGTGGGAGCTTCAGAAAAAAATCCAGAATGGTCCTATGTTGTTTACTTGAACAAATAGCCCAGCTCCTTTTCCATTAACTGCCATGGGAACTACCAAATGCATATCCACTTAAGACATGTTGAGTTTGATGTTCCTTTTCAATATTTAATTATGTTAAGAAGCTAAACCTACAAATCTGGAGTACAGTATAAAAAGAACTGCAGTTTAAAAGCCATATCATAAATGCTATTAAAGTTATCGATGAAGATTAAATCACTTGGAAGGACTATGTTTATCGAAGAAAAAAGGAGCATTCAAGGCTGAGCTTTAATTCTCCTAATGGCTACAGATTTGACAGAGCAAGATTATCTAGCAGAGAAGCTGCTAAGAAGCGATGTAAGGCAAAACAAGTGTCGTGGTTTAAGGAAGGGAACGTATCTGTAAGAGTGAAGCTGCTGAGAAATAAGAGGTGGATGAGCACAAAAATATGGCCATAGGATTTGCAAAGCAGATGTTGAAAGAAGAAAGTATGAAAATATCATTTTGTAGCTCAAGGAAGCTGAAGATTGACACTGGGAACAGTTTGGCCTCATGGATGGCTTCAACTATCTAGTAGCAACTACAGTGAAAATAGAGGACAAGTCATATTCCACATCTCAAGTTCAGATTTGGAGGAACTGGATAAATGGGTTTGATAAGAACTAAGATTTTTCCTATTGAGTACAAGGGGAAAGAGGTTGCCTTATAGACTCAAACTTGAGACAGATAATCAACTAAGTATGGTATCTGTCATTATAAATTGTGGTAAATTTTATATTTGCATAAGTGATTTTTCAATCTTCTTTCAATCAAAACCACTATAAATTCCTGGAGAGCAGAAATCGTGTTTCCTCCTTTGTCTTCAGTGAATAGCCCAGAGGATTTTCTAGACAAAAATTAAATACTCGATGAATATTTCTGAAACATTTGCCAACGACACAGTTTATTAGGTTACTTCTACAGGGTCTGTTTCTAAAAGACCAATAATCTTCCAGTGTTTTTGGGTGAAATAGCACCAGAAAGCTCAGGAAGGACATGGCTCATTAAAATGGAGGCGGGGGGGCCCTAACCTGGAGCCAGGATCCTTGGATTTGCAATAAAGTTTGTCCTATGGATACCATAGCTGCCTATCTGCATGCAGAAGTCATTGCTCATGGAGCAAATACATAAAGCATATTTTCTCATGTTAAATAATTCATACTAGTTTGACAATTGACCTTATTAGACACATCTTTCAACTCAAGAAATTTTTTATTTTTGTTTCCAACATCAATCTCCAGTTCGGCATAGAAACCCTAAAAATTGACTTTTGAAATGATGATTGTTTTATTCCAATATTCCCTGACTTACAACTCCAAATAAGTTTTTAGATTGCATAAAAATGTAATATTTTATGTCTTATGCCACACCTTTAGGTAAAAGGCTTACAGCAATCATGCAGGTGTTTCCACATAGAAAAAAATTACATATCACTCTGAATAAATATAGGGGAGATTGATTAATCCCCTCCTGTTCCAAATACAGCCACAAATCCTATGTGCTTTCTTTTTTTTCTTATTTATAGCAGCCCTATTTCCTTCATCACTGCATTTTCCTGTTTTTCTTTGCTTCTATACCATTGTGTAAGGTTATTTTTATTCCATTTTCCCACAGTAGTTTTTTTTTTTTCCTTGACAGTCTTTGCAACATTTATCCATCAAATCATAACATATTTAAGGTAGATTTTCAAAAGCAAATTACTTCATACAAGTCTAAGGCACTGAACAAACTGTAGCTCAAGAAGTCTTTCTTTATATGTGGTAATATTCTGTTACATTTTTATAATTTAGAAAGATCACTTCATCTTTATATCATTTATTATTCTGAGCATAAATCAAATTTATACTCAATATAATAATTTCACACTTTAGTTTTATACTGCTTTACAGTTTTCAAAATAGTAGAAGGTGTGTTTTATGCTGTTAATGTTTTGCCTATTTCAAACAGTTGTAAAGAACAAATAGGCAAAGTGATCACTGTTCCTTCTGTTTTTTGTAGATGAAAACTGAGGTTTACAAAGGACCAAGTCATTCATTCAGTACTCTTGCATCTTAAAATCAGTGATTATTTTACCATATGAAATATGCGATCATGTGTGTGTATCATATTTTTTATTACCTGGGTAATGGCATGCCTATTATCACTTATATTCACTACTAATATGTGTGCAGTTATTATCTATAGGATGTGTTTTAAGTGAATTTGTAACCAGTTATCAAACTCTGTGAAGATAATTGTAGGTATGATTTTAGTTATTTAAAATTTCCAATTCATGCAGATTATAATGGCATTCATTTAAACTATTTTTTCATTAAACACCTATACAAATGTCATTCTTTAGTAAAAATATAAAATAGGTATGAAGACTTCGTTTGTGTCTTTCAATAAAGAAGCTTAAAATAGATGTATCCTCATTCTACCTTGGAAGTTTGATAAATGTTTTCCATGGTATCCACATTTTACAGCTTATATAGGCTCAAAATACTGTAGAAGTTAGATAAAGGCAAGAAGTGTAAGTTATGCCTCACATCAATGTTTCATACACAGACTCTGTGGTACACCTGTTTATAAACCCTAAGAATTTCTAGCTATAAATTCAAAGACAGAATGTGACATACAGCTGAAAGGGACCTTATGGATCATCACCTCTCACCTCCTCACTTTACAGATGAGAAAACTGAGAGTCAGAGAGAGGCACCTGCTGTCATGGATGTGACACTAGCTGATAGCAAAGCTAAACTCAGAGCTCCCTTTGCTAACACTCCGGTGGTGCCGCTTCCAATGTGCCAGATCGCCTGTCCCAGCAGGATCCTCCCACGGGGCACTGCTTCTTGAAGATGAAGTATATTAAATTCACATTTGGCTGCTAATCATTTTCTCAGCAGCTCTATGGTATTTCATTAACTACTGCATGTAACTCCCTGGCCTTTCACCTGTATTAACTTGAGCTCATTAAACTCGAGGCCAGTAATAAACAGGACTGAACTAATTCAGATATTTTGCTTCATATGTGTTCAGCAGTTTTGTAATGGTTTCTTTGGTGTGAGACACTTTCCACTCACCATTTGTACATAGGAAAAACAAGAAACATAGATTTCAAGGCAAGGAATATGTATGTTATATGCTTTTCCTATTAATGAACATACATTGAAGACCTTACATAAAGCTTTCTAAGGAATATAAATAAGTATGTGTGATAATGTAGTTCAGGTAGATTTGAATGTTGGCACTGTCGTTTATTAGTGGTAACACTTGGAACAAGTAACCTGGGCCATGCTGAGCTTCAGTCTTGTGTTCTGTAAGTGCATATGAATACACTCACCTCCTAGGGCTGCAGGTAGGAGGAGATATTGTATTCACATACTTTTCAAAGAAGCCCACGTACATCAGGGTTCAACAAATGTGCTGATGTTGAAGATGGTGATGATGATGGCTGGGTTCCTTCTTCCACAGAACTCATAGTGATCTCTCCCTATAGCTGTTGTTACGGAAGTTGAATCCCAGTTGACTCCTGCACTCTCTGCCTCAGCCCTGTATCATCATTAGACAGTACAAGCAAGAAGGGAAAGAAAAATGAATCCAAACAAGGCTGTAGCAGTGTGAGAAATGAATCTGTTTAATGACATTGCAATGTTAAATTTCAGACACACCCAGAAAGAATGTTTTGCAAGTTACCTGTGTATCTTTTGGCCCAATCAAACGGACAGAAAAACAGCACGTTTCCTTTCTTGACTTTCCCTTACAACCCCCTGCCTTTCCCTTGAAGGGAGGGCAGGTGAATGAGAAAAAATGAGAATCAAAAGTGTCATGTACAGGTATAAATTCTCAGTATTGAGTGTGATCATCATCTATATATAAAATGTATGAATAAAATCAATTTTAAGAAAAGAAATAACCTTCATACTGTAGAGCCTTTTTTTCAGTTTCCTACCATAACTGTAGAGAGTGGGAATAAAAATCTGAGAAGCCACTTCATTTACTTTCCTGCTACTACCAGGATCTCATCTCTAATATTCTGGATTATACTCCTCTCTGCCATCCCCAATCCCATAATCCTCCCTTCCTTTTGCTACTTCAAGGATCTGGTACACCCTAAACAGTAAGGTCCAAGCCACTTTTCCCAGAATTCAGAATCATTGTTAGATTTTCCTGATTTATCTACATCCCTCCCTGGTCATTTTGGCCATTTAAGAATGTGTTTAGGTTACAACTTCTTTACTCCATTCCCCTCTCTCTTTCCTTTTAGTACTACACATTAGTTTCCCCTTTCTAAATCTTTTGTTATAGCAAATGCTTCCTTCATTCTAAAGCCTTTCTTAATCTCTTCTGGAACTAATAGCTCACTGTACACTATTTATGTATCTCTTTCTTTATTTGTCCCATTTCACCTCATAATTACTTATATAACCCAGATGTCAACGTAGTTCACCCCATTCTGTCCTTCTTGAGGTGCTACAGAGTCTTTAGAAACTATATTCTCTAGATCACATCTGGCTACGAATTCCCCCCCCACCCCAAGGTACCAGGGATTGAACTCATGACCTTGAGCTTGCAAGAGGTGCCACTGAGCTAAATCCCTGACCTCTGGCTATGCATTCCTGCTCTTGTTAAACTCTGCGTCTCCCTTACATCTTTCTTTCTGCTGGTCTTATTCTCTTTCACTATGGGCCAACTCAACCATGAATCTCAGTCCTGTTTCCTTGATATTATTCCAAATTTCTTATGAAAGCATGTAAGTATGTAGCAAGATTTACTAAGTAGAGACTATGGATGCGGATTGAAGTTGTGATATTGCAAACATCTTGGAAAAAAATGTCGGTTCTCCCCTCGCAAAAGTTCGCCAACCCTCATGTGCTTAGGTTCTGCTCCCACCCCGCCCTGTGCTCTGTGGTCTTCTCTTGCTTCTTCCCCTCTGTTCTCTGTTTCCCCTCTGTTCTCTTCTCTGTCCCCTTTTGGCTTCAGTATTCTGCATTTCTCCAGTTACAGCAATTGTTTTGTTTCTGTTCATCACCTCCAGAACTGCATTTCCCAAATCTCAATCAAATAGCATTGCTGTAAAAATTATTAATTTAAACACTGACAGTTTGTTACTTTAGAGCAACTTGGTATGAGTCAACTTAATACTATTTAAATATGACAGTAATAATTGTATCAACTCAGTTTCTGTGAATATGAGTCAGTCTTCCTCACAAAGCTGTAAACTGCTCTTATTCTTTTGTCCCTGAGCCCAGCACCTTCCTTTGGCAGAAAGCAGGTCTTGCCACCATTGTCCTTTGGTGATGTGCGTTAGTGCGAGGAGTACTTCTCTTGTTAGACATTACTCCTACTATCTTTTCCTACCTTGTTGCACCACAACAATACCAGCCAATGCATTTGGCTTGCTTTCCATGGGGGAGGATCATGCCTTCCTGTATCTTGTTAAAGAAGGCAGAGGATTTGCTCTCTGCTGGCTCTCAGGTGCTTCTTCCAAAGTGTCACCTTCTCTCTCTGGTGTCTTTTCCACGTGGAGGACTTTCTTCCTGTCTTGTGACTCTCACACCCCTCCTGGCATTTTTGCCATATCACTTTCATTTCATCCTTCCCAACTGGTGCAGGGGTCAACTCCTCTGTACAGTCCCTGAGTGCTGACCTAGAGTTATGATTCCCATTGTCATTGTTTCCATAACAGCCAGAGTCACTGAGAATAGCAGTCATTACTAACTGTAGGCTCTGTCAGGCCATATATTGTCTTCTCTAAATGAATTTCAAGTGACTCACATTTTGTAAACTTTTTTCAATTTATGAATCACAGCTGTTACATGGGCATGATATTTACTTGATATAGTTTTCTATATTAAAAGACACTAGACTATTTAATTTCTTTGTGAAAGTAATTATCTGAGATTGTCTGAAATCTCAAACATCCAAGCAGGATTTTGCATATAGACAATATATTCATTCATTCACTTGTGAAGTTTTTGAGGAGGTATATGTCCTTGTCATCTGCTGAATCAAAACTCTCCAAGATCTCAAGTGAAGAAGTAGAAGCACTCGATGAACAGTGAGCAGACAGTGCTTGAAGTGTAAGGAGTAAGACATGCCCAGCATGCTCTGGAGCACCAAGGGGTCCCCAGCACCAGGCTAGGAGGAGAACTAGTAGCTGATAAAGTAAAAGGAAAAAGGAGGTAGGACGTTCCCCACAGAAGGGAGGCATGAACTAACGGAAATGCAGAGCATGAGGCACACAGCAGCATGAGCAGTTAGTGCTCACAGGGATAAAGGGGCAGGTGCACACTGCACAAAAATTATTCCATTTAATTCATATACCTACATCATGAGTTAGATACTGTCCTTCTTTCATTGATAAGGAAAATTAATAGCAGAACAGTGAAGTAATAGGCTCGTAGAGGCACAGCTAGTAAGTGCAAAACTCTGATTTTCATGCAGATCTGATTTTTTAAATCAGTACCCTGACTACTTTGTGAGTGTTGGCTTTGTATTAAACACAAAACGTGGGCTGCAATTGCTTTTGACTGACTCACACATCTAATTTTTCATCAAAAGTTGTATGTTTAAATTTATCTGGTTAAACTAATAGTGGTACTTTTTATACCTTGCTTGCACATCTTCCGGATCTGATTGCACCACTGCATACACCATAGCTTAGGATGAGGCATAGTACAGAGGTCATCTCTCTGTCTGTGTCTGCTTACTGTCCTCTACTGCCCAAATTTAATAAAACCCCAAAATTTGGTTTGCTTGTCTCATTGATTAAACATGACACACCAATGACACATGAGTAAAGTCTGAACCAACCTGCAACTGACTTTGACATAAAAATTAGTGTCAAATATAAGTAATTGAATACTATTAGAATTTGGGGGAGGAAGAAATACTGAACTCTGACATGCAGAGAGCCCGTGATTCCAACCGTACCACACCACTGCCACAGTTTTAATTCTTTTTATATATGCAAAACTACTCCACTTGTCTTTGGAATTTTTA
The DNA here is from genome assembly GCA_004026965.1 of Petromus typicus. Classification (NCBI taxonomy): domain Eukaryota; kingdom Metazoa; phylum Chordata; class Mammalia; order Rodentia; family Petromuridae; genus Petromus; species Petromus typicus. Next base: position 5,006 of record PVIR01000914.1, on the reverse strand, counting down.
AGATCACTTGTAAAGGTTTAGAAGATTTATTTTCTTCATTTTCTCTCTGTTGATCAGTCTGTTGAATTCAGCTTTCCAAGTATAGTAAGTCCACAACTTAGGAACAGGTGTCATTCCAGAAGAGTGTTTGTAAGTCTGATTTGTTTGTAAATCCAAAAAAGTGAGTCATATGCACCAGATATAATGTAAAGCTTAAAAATACACAGCTTTAAAAAATTGTCACACATACTAACACACACAAAATATTGTAAATAAACTTTATACTTTTACTGTGGCCTTACAGTTACAGTACAGTACAGTAAGTGGCACATAGGCATTGCATGAAGTGAACTGAGAATAAGGAAGCTACTGACTGCAGGAGGAAGAGGATAGGGTGATGGATGGTGGAATTTAAGGATCACCACAACAGGAATTGGAAGGCAGGATGAATTTTAGCCTACACCTGGTATTGATGGTAATGAAAATCCCCTTAGCATTTCTTGTGATGTGAACCTCTTTAGTCCTTCAGTTCCACCTTCTTCTTGACTCCTCATCTATTTTCTGGGCCTCTACTTCCATCAGGTCCTCCTTAGTAAACTCCTTGTATTGGATAACAAAGAATTCAGTGAGCATTGTCCTCTTGCAGGTCTAGTGCCAGCTTCTTACTCAGAGTCACTATGTTATTGGAGACCTCTTTGAACTTCTTAACCATCTTCTGAAGTTCATGAACCTCATGCATGAACAAAGCATGGCAAAGTTTTTCAAAACTTCCTTCAAAATAACAGCCAAAACCTCACACCAAGCAGACCTGGTATTTTTATGACCTTGTAGATATTATAGTCCTTCCAGAATTGTCACAAGGTTGTTCCTGCTTCACCAGTTGCCTTCACTATGTTAGAAAAAGTGTGATGTAAATAATATTTCTTGAAAGTTATCTCCTTGTTCCATAGGTTGGATAAGCACCATAGTATTTGGTAGGACATGCGCTATTTTGACATTGGGGTAAAGGTCAACCATTGGTTGTGCATTGTCGAATAGCAAAGACTATTAAAAGGGATGTCTTTCTCAAAATAATATTTATGTGTCTCTGGGGTAAGGTGATGGAAAAACTATCTTAGAAGACTGCCTTTGTAACCAAGCTTTGGAGTTACTCTCCCACATAACAGGTAAAAAGCCCTCAAATATAATTTTGAGGACTCTTGGATCCTCTGAATGGTCACCAAGAGAGGCTTTAGTCTGGTGTCGCTGGAAGCACTGCCACCAAACAACAGAGTCTGTCCTTTGCTGCTTTGAACCCTGGCATCATCTTTTCCTGATGTAACTTCATTCTGGCCTCCTCTTCCCAGAACAGTCCAAAATGTGAGTCACTTGAAATTCATTTATCGATGTTAAACACCTGTTGATATAAAAAAGCATCTTCATCAGTAATTTCTCTGTAAATGTTAACCGTGAATTCTCGGGCAGCTCTGCCATCTGCACTCACAGGCTCACCATGACTTTCACATTCTAAAGGCTGGCTTTGGTCTTGACTCTGTTAAACCATCTGTGGCTGACAGGTGGAAGGTGCACCTTGTTCACCTGGTTTTCAAGTCCTCAGTCTTTGAGCTTTCTCTGGAGTGAGCATTCATGGAGTTCCTCTCTGATGCGGATCCTACCTTTATACACTGAGAAGTGTCTCTCTCTCCTTTCTCGCTGCACCATGCTTTTTGGCCTGATGGTCAAATTCACTGGGACAGTGTACTTTTCATATCCCATGATCTTATGCTCATTCTTTAGAATTGTGCCAATAAAGAGCAATGTCCACCATTGAATCTCCCAGTTGTGATCACTTCCGTCTCTGTGGTTATTGCTCTGCACTTCCTAGTGGGCCCTGCATATCACCAGTGCTTCTTCTCTTGCTGCCCAACATCCTGGGTCTAACTGAGTACTGTACTACTGTGCACTATCGCACTGTGTGGTGAGCGGACAGCAACACTGTGGGGACACTATCTGGCAGACACATGAGCTAATTCCATGCTACAGATATTTGCGATGCAGGATCTGTTTTTATCTCAGAAAGTTCATACTTCAAATGTTCATGAGTTGTAGATTTGTGCAATAACTGGGGGTAGTTATAGAAATAGTTTGTCACTATTATTTATTGAATGGCAAGAGACCCTTTTAAAGTCTATGGTAATGATACATGCACACATACTACATGGAGGTTATTTGGCTTTTAAGGTATACATTCCATATTGTGGACATATCATATTGTTTTTGCTAAAATGAAGCCCAAAGGCTGATAAATACAGTATGTTGTATCTTAGATGAGCGAATGATCAGCTTTTAAGTAGTAGTGACATGTATGATTTCTAAATGTCTTCTTCAGTCTGTCAGTGTGTACACACACACACACACACACACACACACATACACACATACATACACACACAAAGGAGATACATTAATAGATTGATAGTATGTGTACATATAGTTTAATACATAAGACAACCTCAACCTTCTAACCAGATATACATTACATACCACCTCGTATAAACCTGAAATACCATTTAAATATCAAATAATTACTTCTCTTGCTGTTATTGTTTCTGAGCAGAGAAGAGCAGATTAGTAAGAAGCATAGTTAGGGGCCAGGGATTTAGCCCAGTGGTTCTGGCATCTGCCTTGCAAGCACAAGGGCCCGAGTTCGATCCCTGGTAACCACAAACAACAATGCCAGACATGCTGACTCATGCTCACCAGCAGTCAGTACCACATACAACAGTACTGGGCATGATGGCTCATACCTATAATCCCAGCACTTGGGAGGCAGAGGCAGGAGGATTGCTATGAGTTTGAGGCTTGCCTAGGCTACATAGTGAGCTCAGGGCCAGCCTAAACTACAAAAGCAAGACCCTCTCAAAAAACTAAAGAAGGAAAAAACAGACTTAGTCTGTTTCAGCACTGCAGACTCTTGCTGTTAACCAACTTGTTGCCATCCTCATAAAATTATACAGTTTCACCCAGGTGATAGCAGCATCTATTTTATTAGGAATAAGAACCCTTTACTTCATAATATGCTCAATTACCTTTAGATTGATCCGTGAATAAATTATACTCTAAATAAAATTCTTTAATGCTTTGCTGGCTTAAGGTATCACTGTTGATTCATTATGTTATCACTTTTCTATCAGCAATGTAATGCTTTTTATATGTGGCTGGAGACAGTTTTAGTGTGAGATACTGTTCTCTATAAATGAGTGGGATTTAGCTTTTCTGGTCAGAACCAATTCATCAATGATGAATCCCTGGAGAAAGTACAAAAACAAAAATCACACCATTTCTGTGCTTTGTTCACTTCATCCGTGACGAAGCTGCTTTCGATAGTCCTGAAGAACTTCCTTCCTTTGTTTAAGGAATATGGCATGACGCTCAGAACCTCTTGTGCTCAAAACCTCTTGCTTTGAGTTAACGCAGGCTACAACTTTTTTGTTTTCCTGTAAGAAAATAATGAATGAAGAGGGAAAGCCCCTGCTGCTGCCTCCATCAAACCCTGCTGCTTCTCCTCCTGCAATGGGAAATCAATTGACTATATGCTCAGGCAGAGATTTGAACTAAGTGCTTTATTAATCATCACTGACTGCACATATACACCGTGGCCAACTATGCTTTCTTCTTCACTCTGTTTGCTTTGTTTGACTTTGGGTATTTGTTTGTGTGGGCCCAGTCAGATCACAAATGCAGCTTTATTGTGGTGTATGTAAAGGTGATCTTCTGGGGCAGAAAGAATTGATCTTTTCTATTTTCAGAATACTTAGCTTGCAAAACATCCAGCTCCCCCCAATCTTTGAGTCACATCAGTGCACGTATTTATGAAAATACTTAAGTTTTCCTAACTAATGAGGGATGTGTGAGGCTTCTGACAGCCTTGGAGCTTTGAATGCCACCCTCAGTCTCTGGACCCTGAACTTGGCCATGGGGAGCTGGAAATTAATCTAGTCTGGCTGCAAGTTGAAGCAGCAGGCATTGATACTTTGTGTACAGGTGCTTTCCACTGAAAGAAAAACTGGGCGGCATTAAACCTTGCATTTATTTGATTCTTCTAACCAGTGTACGTAGAAAATCCTATAGAAATCCTTATGTTCAATCAAAGACCTCTTTATGGGAATAATTATAAAAGATTAGCACATTAGAATCATAGCACTGCGATAGGATTTGTGCCTGGCAAATGTAGTCAACTAATGAGGAAGGCTACAGAGAGTGTTAGGCCACTAGAGGTTTACCCTGGCTATATTTTCCATTCAGTCTGAGGGCTTTTCAAAAAACTTATCATCATTATTACTGTTGCAATAATCTGAAATCATGGTTTAACTATAACCACATTGTTTCTTTTCATTTAGATAAAGAACTATGTAAATAGAAAAGTCCCTTTTGATTTATGTTTTAAAGTTTTGATTTATGTTTAAGAACTTTCTTTTGAATAGTCTCCACACAACTCAGATAAACGTAATGGTGTCGAGTAAGGTTGAGATCCAATCAGGAGATCAGATTGTGGCTCAGATTTTCATGGGACTTGTTAACCTGAGGGTCTCCTAGAAGCAAAGGTCAGGTCTCTAGACACCTTCTGCTACAGCTGGTGTCTAGATATCTCTCAAAGCCTTTTTCAAAGGTAGCTAAATCTGGAATGTGTGATGCTAGGATTAAGAACGTGTGATTACTAAACCATTACAGGTGAGTGAAAGGTTTGACACTGCCCTAGACCTTATAGTCTGAATAAGATAAAAGGAACAAAAAGACATTGTTTAGGCCCCTTGTAGTCTTGCTACAGTGTGCATGCCAGGTTGTTTCTCCGCTGTGTGCCTGTTTGCCATCCCTGCCTTGGAACCAGCCGACTGTGGACTGAAATCTCTATAAACTGTAAAGCCCAATAAACCTCTTCACCTCCTATCTGGGTGTTGGGTATTTCACCTCAGCAAGAAGGATAGCAACTAACACACTAATTCGTGATAATCTTCAAGAACAAGAGATTAGGGTATAAGTGTCCTTAA